>JAFFSR010000080.1:0-255000 GCA_017163975.1 Anastatus disparis
CAATCGTTCGAGAACAAATGTGCCCACCAATCAAAGAAGTTTAAATAAATTCGTATTTAACCCATATGGTAAGTAAAAAATAGAAGGATAACATAGGAGACTGCCACACACCGATGTGTGCGGACACTAAACAAAGGCTGTACTTGTATGAGTAGCATATTGCGTAAATACATACGTTTCTATATATATATATATATATATATACAAATATGGGAAGCCATTTTACACCAACTGAAGAGCAAAAAAATAAAAATCGCTAAAAATAAATAAATAATCGCTTTATAAGAAAAGGTAGAATCAGAAACTCTGAGAATATATTCAATAGTTACTCAAAATTGTAAAGATTCAAGATTTAGATTTGAAGGGATCAAGAGCCATAGATCCTTGAAATTTGGAGTTTACAAATTTTTTTGAGGGCAATGCCACTTATGATTTTTCTGAAAATCTTGATGTTTTAGAAAATTTATGAATTCTTTTGTTCTAGATAAAGAGGAGAGTTAGCATTATTTTTACAGAGCTACCAGTTTTAGTTTCTAAATTACATTGAATACATAGAGTTGAAATACTATTGTCAGCATTAGAAATAGTTTTCGAGGCCCATTTCCTCTTGTTTTTATCAACTTAAAAATAATTTGACTGTGGAAGAAAGAACCACCAATAAGAGTTATTACAGTTTAAAATATATATTTCATATCAAATTCATTTAAATATAAAAATTAATCACATATATAATATATATTTTTAACATGTTTTAACTCTTATTGATGGCTCTGAACTTACATGATCCAAAATTCATTTTAAAGTTCTATGCAAAGAGTAGGTAAGCCAGCCCATAAAAAATTTCAAGTGGGAGCAATGAGTAATTTTCACCAATATGTATAAGACAGATAGAAGAACCAATAGAAAACTTTAAAATCCAGGTCTGTAAAAGAATCATGCTAACTTGCTTTTTAACAAAGAAGTATTCTCATGAATTTCTCTAAAATATTAGATTTGAGAAAAAATGATCAAGTTGGGGACTTTTCCCAAAAATTTGAAAACCTCCAAATTTTAAGAATTTATAGCTCTTGATCCTCTAATCTAAATCCTTAAAATTTTGTACACATTTTGAGTAACAGTAGGATATATTTCCAGAGTTTCAGATATTTTTATTTTTCTGCTCTTCCAGTTGGTTTGAAATGTCTAATATATATATATAGATATTTTATATATATATATATATATATTATATATCTATATATTTATACATATATATATTTATTCATTAAAGTTTGTTGAAAAAGAACTAAAATCAAAATTATTTTGAATTATTTTTAATAATTGTATTCTTCAATTTATTTACAGTTATTCATGGTTATTTGCAGTATCTACATTTTAAATAATGTTTAAATTGATAATAAACAACCATACAGCATGAAATATTTATGGAAGCTTCCTGCAACATTAGTGAAGATTTGAAATATTTTAGGAATCTTTCATGGAATATTCTGTAAATTTTGTGTCCTGATTCTTCCTACATTGGAATATTCTATGGAATATTATGGAGAAAATTCTAAGAGTATTTCATTGGAAGATCTAGGACATCTCAGATTTTTATTGAAATATTTCTAGAATCTTGCAGGAATATTTCATAAAACATTCCGTTGGAACATCTCATTGAAAATTTCCGAATATGGAACGGTAGATTTGAAACATTTTATGAACCTTTCTATGGAATATAAACGGAAGATCTAAAGAATCTCACATGGAATATGCACGAAAGATTTAAAGAATTTTTTCATTAAATATTCGTGAAATATTTCTGGAAGATTTTAGAAATCTGTCGTAAAATATTCCGTGGAATATTTATGGAAGATCTCCAGAATATTAGCACGGAAGATTTGGGATATTTCAGAAATCTTCCCCAAATATTCCTGTAATATTCATGTGTCCTTGATTCTTCCTACATTGGAATAATCCATGGAATACTTTGAGAGATTTCAAGAATATAAAATGGAAGGTTTGGTAATCTTCATCTTTCATGAAATGTTCCTGAAAGATATTTGGAAAATG
Source organism: Anastatus disparis (assembly GCA_017163975.1). NCBI lineage: Eukaryota > Metazoa > Arthropoda > Insecta > Hymenoptera > Eupelmidae > Anastatus > Anastatus disparis. The sequence goes on from JAFFSR010000080.1 coordinate 2,053, forward strand.
TGAAATGCTGTGAGGGGATGGTATATATATTATATAATAACACATTACACTTATACATCAATACATATACGCCACATAAACATTTATTTATAAAATCGCATTTAAATATTCGCTTGACTGTGCACATCAAAATGCTGATACCCTCGCTTTTATAGTAAGTGAGGTATCTTTTAACCGCTTGGGGACAAAACTCCCATTTACCAAACATCCCCTCATCGGCGTTACTAGAAACCTCCTGTAACATTCCGCAATCTTCCAATGAAAACTTCATGGAATCATTCTAGACTCTTTTAAGCAATATTCCACAGAAGATACTGTAATCTTTGCGCAAAATATTTCGTGGAATATTTACGGAAGATTTATGTAATATTTCACTGTACGATTTAAAAGTTTTAGGAATCTTCCAGTGAAATGTTTCTGAATTTTTCTGAAATCTTTAATGAAATATTCCACTGGAAGATTACATAAATCTTTTGTGGAATATTTCGTTGACTATTTATGGAAGATTTATGTTATATTCCACTGTACGATTTGGAAGTTTTTGGAATCTTCCAGTGAAATGTTTATGGAATCTTTCTGAAATCTTTCATAAAATATTCCACTGAAAGGTTACTTTAATATTTCTGTGGAACGTTCCTTGGAATACTTATGGAAGATTTATGTAATATTCCCCTGTACGATTTTAATGTTTATCGGAATCTTCCTGAAATCTTTCATGAAATATTTGGTAGATTACTTCAATCTTTCTGTGAAATGTTTCGTGGAATATTTATAGAAGATTTATCTAATATTTCGCTGTACGATTTTAAAGTTTTTTGAAATCTTCCAGTGAAATGTTTATGGATTCTTTCTGAAATCTTTCATGAAACATTCTACTGAAAGATTACTTAAATCTTTCTATGGAATATTTAGTTGACTACCCATATGGAAATAATTTATGTGAAAACTGTAAATAATAGTAAATAATTGTAAATAACTGTTAAAAAGTGTAGGAATTGAGATAATAATAGTTATTTACAGTTATTTACTATTATTTATTATTAATTACTATTATTTACAGTTATTTACAGTTATTAACTGTTATTAACTGTTATTTACAGTTATTTACAATTATTTACAATTATTTACAGTTTTTTATAATTATTTACATTTATTCATAATTATTTACAGTTATTCATAATTATTTACAGTTATTTACATTTTCAAAAATTTTTGAATCAGTGGATAATTGAATGTTATTAAGAATTATTTACAATTATTTATAGTTATTTACAAGTTATTTACAGTTTTTTACAGTTATTTACAGTTATTTATAATTATTTACAACTATTTACAATTTTCCATAGTTTTTACAATTATTTACAGTTATTCACATTTTTAAAATTTTCGCCTATATATAAAATTATTGAATAAATTCGTGATAATTTTCGAAATGTAATCAATGCAAATAATTATAAAAAACTATAAATAATCGTAAATAACTGTAAATAATTGTGGAAAAAGTGAATAAATGTAAATAACTGTAAATAAATATAAATAACTGCAAATAAGTGTAAATAACAGTTAATAAGTGTAAATAATAGTTAATAACTGGGAATAAGTGTAAATAACAGTAAATAATTGTAAATAACTGTTATTTATGTCTCAATTCCCACATTTTTAACACTTTTCTACAGTTATTTACAGTTATTTACATTTATTTACATTTATTTACAGTTATTAGCAGTTATTTACAATTATATCCAAAATTTTTTCCATATGGGTAGTTCTGAAAGATTTATGTAATTATCCGCTGTACGATTTTAAAGTTTATTGAATCTTCCAGTGAAATGTTTATGGAATCTTTCTGGAATCTTCCATGAAATATTTTACTGGAATATTCATAAACATTACATGGAATATTTTATGAAATATTTTAGAAATCTTTTCGTGAATATTACATGGAATATTTTGGAAAAATTTTTGAACATTCCTTTAAAACATTCCTGAAATATTCCTGGAAGCTTTCAATGGAAGATTCCAGTGAAATATTCTGAAATATTCCCGTGAAGACTTTTAATAATCTGCATGAAAGGTTCCATTAAAATGTTTCAGTGGAATAATTCGAAATATTTCAGTAAAATCTTCCATGCTATGTGAGAACCATTATTTATTTCTAGCCTAACGCTTGTTTATTGTTATTTACAGTTTTCAATATTTACTTATAATCATTTGTTTATTCATAGCATTATTCTTTTTACAAAATAATTTTCATACAAGGTGATAAAATATTTTACTATAAGATTATATATATATATATATATATATATATATATATATATATATATATATATATATATATATATATGTTTCATTTCACAAAAAAAATTTCAACATCAAAACTAATTCTCTAATGTAAAGAATAAAAATTAAATTGGTATAATTCTGAAATTTTGATATGGGAATACTTTTTATAAATAACTTTTAATAATTTTTAATAATGGTAAATTTTTAAATATTTTGTGGTATTGAATGCTAATTAAATTTAGTTTTAACATGAAGTTAATTATTAGATTGAAAATGTATTCAATAAAATAATATAACTATTTATAAGTTATCACTTAATTTTTAAACTTTTTATTCATAGTTGATAATTATATTGAATATATGATTCTCATTTTAATAGTTTTTATATGATATTATGTGAATTTTATAAATATAAATTATTCAAGGAGATGTAAAATGGTTAGCATACTTCCAACCCATAAATATTGATTATATTTCCATTGTATTTTAAAATTTGAATAAATAGATGCATTAACATACAGTGTGTATCATGAAAATTATTCAGTTAAATTTTACATAAATCTATTCATTAGTTATTGAGAAGTTTGGGTTCCAATATTATTTACTAAAATTTTTCCATTTAGAATCAGAAATTTACATATCTTGAAATCGAATGATTGGAATAATTTGAAAATTCAAACAAATAATCATCACGAGACATACTACAAATTAATACATTCCTTTTTTGGAAATTCAACAATAGAATGGAAAGACAGTTAATTTTTTTATCTTCTTATAGTAAAATATAATCTGCTTTGACAACAAATTTAACAAAATGAAATAATTAGACTTTCAATGATTTGTATCATATTTAATACAAATTATAGAGGATATTACAGAATATTATTTTTTCCGCATTCATAATAAATGTTTCGCAAATAATAAGTAAATTTTTACAAATGTTTACTTTTTAGGGGATTCTATTTCTATCTAAAAAGTTCATACATATAAATGCACAATTATAGACATAATCGAAACATTTATTCATATATTTATATATAGTCCTATCTTTATCATTAACTATTAGAAAAATTTAATATCTAATAAATAATTTTTTTAAATTGTATTTCATAAATTTTATGTTCAAACGATATTAAAGAAAATATTTTCATATCATGTAATTATAATTTTTCAAATGAGGTAATTTGATATTTTTTAAAAATTAATGTTTCTCTTATTAAAAATATTATTGCTTCAATGAAATGAATTGCTAAGAATTTTTATATAAATCACAATTCATTTAAATATAAACACGTATACAAATGAAAATGTAATTAAGGTTAAATGTATGTTATTTATAAAAAATTGTTAACAAGTAACTTTTAAAAAATATATTTTCATGAAAACTAATTTGAATTACCTCATTCTCTGAATGATAACTGAATACAATTTTAATTTAATAAATTTAGTTATACAATTATAAATATATAATATTTATATTACTGTTCATCAAATAAAATTATTATTTTTTAATACATATATATTAAAAAATAATTATTACAATAGATTGTAGTTAAATAAAAATGTTTTTTTTAATAATTATAGCGTTGAAATTTATTTTGATGAAAATGTTATTTAATTGACATTTAAAGTATTATTTTAACTACTTTTGAAAAGTTACTTGTCATCTATAAAAAATATTTAATTTTCCAAATTAATAATCTATTAATATCAAGAATTTTCTAAAATTATAATATTTATGATATGCAAACCTTACTTGTGATACATACACTTTGTAATATTTGTATCTCATTAAATTTTTATATTAAATGCAAAAAGGATTGTTAAGTAATTGCAAATATTTAGTTTTTTATTCCGAAATATCTGAATTTGAAATTAACTAAAATGTTGTATTTTAATCTTATGATTTTTTTCTATTTAAATTTCGTATTTCATACATATAAAAATAACATTGTGAAGATATTTTTATTAGAAATCAACACGAATTTTTTTTTAGCATATTTCACTTATGAATTAATTTCATAATTCAAATTCATGGTCATATATTGAGGTCTGAAAAATATAATTGTAACTCAGTACCCAGTTCTCAGTTTATTTACATCAAATATCGTACTATCTTTGTTTTTCTAATGGAAGTAGAGTAAGAAATAGTCAGTTGAAAAAATTATACGCTTTTTTACTTTAAGCACATGTGTACATATATTTTTATATTATGTTACATCAAATTATTTTCAATTTTATTCAGTACTCAAAATTAAATTAATTAATACTTATTTACTTAAAATTAGTCATTTATACATAATAATATAATAAAAGAAAATTCAACTAAGCGACGTTAAGAGCGAAAAACTTCAATATAATTAATACCTGTTAACGTAATAAAACCCAATAAATTGTGTAACGATTTTTAACAGTTGATAAATATAATGTAAATCATATAATATATATATCAATTTTAAATTTTTAATCATTGATTTAAAACTCAAAAGTAACTATTTTAAAACGGAATATGGAAGATAAACATGTATCGTTTTAATCCTTAAATATCACGAATTTAAATATTAATTATTAGTAATTTTAAAGAGTTATATATTATATAAATAATTCTATATTTAATCATTTTCAATTATAGTAACAGGAAAAGCCGCACGAAAAGAGTTTATCAATTGCATTTTCTGCGAAATATTGCCCTTGAATCGAGTCGGTGAAAGATCAGTCTTAATACCAAAAAAGGCAGTAAGCATCGCAAATTTATGCTCTTACTTCATAATATAATAGTACCAACATTGGTCCCTAAAATTCAAGCTATAGTACTAATTGAAATTATATCGTCACTTTTTTTTTAAGTACCTTAATACATAAATTAGATATACTTGATTTAGAACCTATTTTAACAATACTTTCTTTTCTCCGTGCAGTTGTTAGTTCTAGTAAACGTCAAATACTGTTTTCGATTATTTCATGGTTCGTGATTGAAACACGTGATTAAAAAGAAAAAATTCCTATTATATTTTTTCATTGATTCAAATACAATTTAGTAGAACAAATTTTAATTTATCATGATATAATTCGTATTTAAACAATTTTTATGCACATTGTAACTTTAATTAATCTATTTTATAAAAATAGAAAAAATTTAATTCAGTACAAAACTACAATATCACAATTCATAAGTTGCGTCGATTCTTTTTTTATTTTAAAATTGGCTAATTTATACATAATAATATAATATATGAAAATTCAACCGGGCGACGTTAGGAACGAGGTATTTTTTGCTAGTTCTATATTAAAGGGTTATTTTTTAACTGATTTAATTTCAACTTCCTCGTTAGTCGAAATTAACCCATTAAGGCCCATGCAAAATCTGGATAAGATAGCAAAAAAGTAACTACGCCATCCTTTGCATAATCAAAAAATAAAGTATACGTGTTTTTTTTTGCCATTTCTAATTGTTTATAAAAAATTATCTAAACAAATTACCAAAAAGTTCATAATTTTGAAAACTAAATGCAGAAATCGATTCTACGGGAAAAATCATGAAAAACCTAAGTAACATTTTTTTGTCAAAGTCCAATTTGTCAGTGTAAAATGAGGATAAACAATTGCATTCTGGCTGGGAGTAAAAGTGACTATGTCTAGTCCCATGCAAAATCTGGATACGATAGCGAAAAAGTTACTACACCATCCTTGGCATAATCAAAAATAAAGTATACGTGTTTTTTCTTTCGCTATTTGTAATTGTTTATAAAAAATTATTTAAACAAATTACCAAAAAGTTTATAGTTTAGAAAAACTAAATGCAAAAATCGATTCTACGGAAAAAATCATGAAAAACCTAAGTAACATTTTTTTGTCAGAGTCCAATTTGTCAGTGTAAAATGAGGATAAACAATTGCATCCTGGCTGGGAGTGAAAGTGACTATGTCTAGTCCCATGCAAAATCTGGATACGATAGCAAAAAAGTAATTACGCCATCCTTTGCATAATAAAAAAATAAAGTATACGTGTTTTTTTCTTTTGCCATTTCTAATTGTTTATAAAAAATTATTTAAACAAATTACCAAAAAAGTTCATAATTTTGAAAAACTAAATGCAGAAATCGATTCTACGGAGAAATCATGAAAAAACCTAAGTAACATTTTTTTGTCAGAGTCTAATTTGTCAGTGTAAAATGAGAATAAACTTTCCACGTTTAAAAGTACTTATTGTTCCTTATGAAATATAGACTTGTGAATCAGTTTCTTGTTTGTATAATAAAAGTAGATGAATATTTTTTATTTTTCGATTCCTTTCGCGTTAGAAATCACGTTTGAGTGGCAGGCTAGTGGTTGGATACAAAAGTTCGGATACAATTTTTGAAACGAAAATTTTGGATATAGCTGTTCTGTTTAGAATTTTGAGATACGTAGTATATATTTTTTGTAAATTTAAGTATTAGTAGACGTGGGTTTTATCATTCTACATTGTAACGCAACTAACAATGGCGAGACGGAGACTTACTGATCTCCCTGATTTAGTCGACGATTCTGACATTGAAGGAAATCAATATATCGATATAGCATTTATTCCTGATGAACATGAATGTTCAGATGGAGAATCGGATGGTGAACTAGATGAAAATACGTTGTATCATAACCTCCCTACAGGTGCTTACGAACATGTGAAAAGTACTTACACAAGTACTCAAAAATTATAGGAGCCTGATCATATTTACAATTGGAAAAATAATGCTTTGAATGATAGTCCTCCTGATGACGAGCATGACTTTGATATTTCACCTATTTTACCATTACTTCCTAAAAAATTCTTTAGAATTATTCGAAATATTCTTTTCAAAATCAATGAAAAATCACATTATTGAAGCCACTTCTGAAAATAATTTTGATTTATCTGTAAATGATTTGGACAAATTTATTGTAATCATCATGATTACTATCATCAATTCCCGAAAAAGTTTTCGTGACTATTGGTCAACAAGACGAATTCTTCAGTGCCCAGTAATTTCGGAACTTATGCCAAGAAACAAATTTGTTGCCGTCAAGAAGAACCTGCAATTTTATAAACTTCAAGAAAAAACGATAATGATAAAGTTTGGAAGGTTAGACTCTATATGACATGTTTCGTAAGAATTGCATGCAATTTGGTTTCTTTGACTACAATTTATCAATAGATAAAGTGATGATAAAATATTATGGTAAGTTCGGTATCAAGCAATGTATAAGGAATAAGCCTATTCGATTTGGAATAAAGGAATGGGCACTCTGCTCTTCTGATGGGTCTTTTACGACATCGATATTTATACCGGAAAATTAGGCATTGATAAACGAAATCCTTTACATGCCGTTGGTTTGGGATCTAGAGTAGTAATGAAATTACTTTCTGCTTTACTAGAGATTACCGAAAAAGAAGAACTGAATAAATACCATGTTTATTTTAATAATTTTTTTTACTAATCCGGATCTTATGATCCATTTGGTGAAAATTGGTTTATCGGCAACAGAAACTGTTCGGCAGAATCACGTGAAAACGAAAGTCGAAATGACGAAAAAAGCAGAAAGAGGAACCACTATTTCGATGCATGAAGAGAATTCAAAATTGAATTACATTACGGTAATGGATGCAAGACCCGTGTCGATTCTGTCTACTAAATATGGGGATGAACCAAAATGTCCAATGCAAAGATGGCAGGGATCGGCTAGAAATTCTGTTCTTTTTCCTCATACTTTTTCTATGTACAATCGACATATGGGTGGAGTTGATCTTCATGATCAGCACTGTAATGCTTTGATGCCCTCGCTTCGAAGTAAAAATGGACATGGTGTCTCTTTTACGACTTATCCAAACATCATTATCAAACGCTGCAGTGATTTATAATGAGCTACACCCAGATAAAAAAAAGGTTCTAAACAAATTGTTCAAGATGTTTGTGAATATTACATTGACAAGTTATCCTCGACATGTCCTTCTTCACGAAAAAATTGATTCAGGCAGCTGTTCAGCAGACGAACACGTGATGAAACATAGAAGCCTGAAAAATGTGGAGTATCGACGTGTTCTACAAGAACTGAGTGGTATTGCACAAAATGTTGTATATCTATATGCAGAGTACATAGAGAAGGACATGGCGATGAACAGTAATTCAATTCTTCTGAATAAACTTTCAATGTCTTGTGTAAATCATTTATATATCAATGCAATCAACAATTTATTATTAATTGACTTGCATCTCTTTCATTCGCGTGATGCGATTGTTTATCTTCATTTTACACTCACAAATTAGACTATGACAAAAAAATGTTACATAGGTTTTTTCATGATTTTTCCCGTAGAATCGATTTTTGCATTTAGTTTTTCAAAATTATGAACTTTTGGTAATTTGTTCAAATAAATTTTTATAAACAATTACAAATAGCAGAAGAAAAAACACGTATACTTGATTTTTTGATTATGCAAAGGATGGCGTAGTTACTTTTTTGCTATCGTATCCAGATTTTGCATGGGACTGGACATAGTCACTTTCGCTCCCGGCCAGGATGCAATTGTTTATCATCATTTCACACTGACAAATTGGACTCTGAAAAATTAATGTTACTTAGGTTTTTTCATGATTTTTCCCATAGAATCGATTTCTGCATTTAGTTTTTCAAAATTATGAACTTTTTGGTAATTTGTTTAATTCATTTTTTATAAACAATTACAAATAGCAGAAGAAAAAACACGTATACTTTATTTTTTGATTATGCAAAGGATGGCGTAGTTACTTTTTTGCCATCGTATCCAGATTTTGCATGGGACTAGACATAGTCACTTTACTCCCGGCCAGGATGCAATTGTTTATCCTCATTTTACACTGACAAATTAGACTCTGAAAAAAAATGTTACTTAGGTTTTTTCATGATTTTTCCCGTAGAATCGATTTCTGCATTTAGTTTTTCAAAATTATGAACTTTTTTGGTAATTTGTTTAAATAATTTTTTATAAACAATTACAAATAGCAGAAGAAAAAACACGTATACTTTATTTTTTGATTATGCAAAGGATAGCGTAGTTACTTTTTTGCTATCTGTCGCTATGCTATTAAAGCGCGAGAATATCTGCGCGTTAAGCCAAGAAATAGAATTTCTCACTGGGACACGTGGGGACACAAATTTGTACTAGCTGAACAACGAAAAATTTCAATTGAAGCCTAGCAATTTTTCTGAGAAATTTCTACTATTTTATTTTTTGAGAAAAAGGCAATTCAATATTAATTTTATCTTACGAAACGTGAAAAAAATGTAACGTCAATTCTAAATTTATTTATCTTTGATTAAAAATAATTTTGTTTTTTCAAAAAGAAAAAAAAATTTCTTGACACGTGCTATTTTAAACATCAAACTTTAAATATAGTTAATCGCCATCTTTGATATAAAATCCTTTATGAACAATGCGAAGTCTGTTTGCGTCGACGCCAGCTACACGCTCGACGCCATTTGCAAATTTCAATTTATAAGCCTGATCCCGTTGACGCATCTATACGTTGGGCGCCATTTTGTAACGGTTATTTTGCCCGTTACAAAAAAAAGAATTAGCTTTTAATTATGTGTGAATTTTAGCTAAGTCTTTAAATTTAATTTTATGCGAAGTCGCTAAAACTATAAGAAATTTACTAAATATTGTACAGCGAACTTCGATTGTGCTACCTAATCAATCCTATTGATAAACGACAAAATCCTATGTGATATACTTGTCGCTTGCTGCACACACTGCGTCTCTCTCTCTCTTACCTGATCGAGAGACGCGTTGCTGGTAGCGAAGTTTTCCTTTGTGAGGCAGGTCCCAAAATACATTATATAAAATTATATTATATTACGTAGCTAATCAATTTACGACTGCTCACAAGGACCGTGGAGGCGACGAAGTAAGCAACGGGGAATATATTTAATGCTATATATGATCATATCTCCACAACTTTTAATCTTTTGGAGATATGTCATTTTACAGCTGTCACTGGGTAGCGAATGATGCACACTATTCAAACTAGGTTCACACTTTTTGTACAATCTTGTTCCTCTATTTTTATGTATATAGTGAATGTGCCACCAATGCTCCAGTAGATATTTCTATAAAACGTAAATTTTTACATGGATAAAAGTTCGGAAATTTTATCCATGTAAAAATTTTCGTTTTATAGAAATATCTACTGGAGCATTGGTGGCACATTCACCATATACATAAAAATAGAGGAACAAGATTGTACAAAAGATGTAAACCTAGTTTGAATAGTGTGCATCATTCGCTACCCAGTAACAGCAGTAAAATGACTTTTCAAAAACATTATAAAAAAATTAAAAGTTGTGGAGATATGCTCATATAGTCTGGCAATATAAATCAAGTAAAAGCACGTTTCCATAGAAAACAAGATTAATTTATTATAAGAAAAATATAAATACAAAGATAAAATATGAATAAAACGAAAATGAAATAATATAATATGTGAAATATAATGTACGCGTCTTATGACGCGTACATTATATTGTGTACAGTGAGCGAGCAAAGGGAGGGCGCGTTGCGAACTAAATAGTACTCGCTTATGACGCTGATCGGTTATATAACTGATGATACCAATATACCTGAACAAGTATCTCTCGAGGAAGAGACACTTGGATATCACACAGTATATTTATACTTACAGTAACGCGCTGGCCAGCTTACACTAATTACCTACGTGCACGTAGACGCCGCTCGCTCGTTACCGTAGATTCTCCCCTGTACGTAACCAATACGTAGATGCTCTATAGTAAGTCGGTGGAAGCCGTCTCTTCCCGATCCTTGAATTTCGCTGAGCTCTGCCAACGTGGTTGCCTGGGCGTAGATCGGTGGAATCCTATACACGCCGATTAACGTATTTGCTGGTACTTAATAGCTGACCGCCAAGACGCGCGAAAAGCGGTCGAGAAAAACTCTACAGAAAGAATTTCTGAGAGTTACAACTAGCCAATATAATATAATACGCTAGTCCATATAAATTAACGAGTTTTATTTAAGACAAGTTTCGCCCTATCAATTGCGAACTTAGTCTAACGTATTATAAGACCACGTGGCGAAATAATTTAAACAAGCACAGCTCGGCTTAGGTTTCGTGTTAACGCAACGGTAACCGGAAACTCTCTGAAGCGCCTCGCGGCCGGCGAGCTTCTCTCCAGCGTGCCGGTCGTCAAGATACGCACTTCTTTACTTGTCTTAGACGAGTTATATGGCCGAGCGTTCATCCTATTTCAATACCTAAGCGCGCAAGATTCAAACACGGTAGAATACCGTTACAATATATACACTTCCGTTTCATTAGTTCCGTTGCATCTACCGTCATGAAATCAATTCACTTCCGTATAATTTTTTATATGTCTCTTATGGGAAGTGTATACTTTCGGTAAAGAAGTTTCACTCCAAAAACACATAGATTTAGTGAATAAATTTTGTGAGACGCAGCTTGAAAGATACATAGTAAAATATTAATCAGTGATCAGTTTAATAACAAAAATGTTTATCATAAGAAAGGAGGAAATACAAAATAAAAATAAATAGATAAATGACTGTTAATCGATTAAACATATAGGGGGGGGGGCTTTTCTACTAATCAGTAAATATTTTTGTTTTAGATAATCATAGAAATAACTAGAAATTCATATAAAAAATTTTTATTAAAAAGTTCAATTAACAGCGAAAATTACCGTGTTCGAATCCCGCTTCAAACTCACGGCAGAGAAGGGTGAAGAAAAAGAAACAATCTGTTTAAACGCTTTGAATACTAATTAAATACCATCAAGAGTAAGAAGAGAAGTTCACTCAAAGACTAGCTAGACTTATCTTATCAACAGTGCAACTTGAGGCGCACATGAATTTAAAAGACAGGTGCAAACATCTTGTTTTAAAAATTAATATTGTTTTTAATAATTATTATTATTTTAGATTAAAATCGATTTTTTGTAAAATTTTGTAAAATATTTATTTTGATTTCATAATGTTTTGTTAATAAGAGAAAAGAGAGAAAACTTTAAATAATTATTTCAAGTAGAAATTAAGTACTTAAGATAGTACGCAAACAACATACACTTAACAACACATCCAGAAAAAAAAATTGTAAACCAGGACGGGCATCGGCCTGCATAGGTACTCTAAAGACTTACCAATTATACAATAGGGATTTAATCATAATATTTGTTTATTGTATTCATGTGTACGTTCTTGGCTTGGGGCCGAAGCCTCGTGGCCTCGGACGTGCAACGTACATTATATAAGTACGTATTATAGTCTTTGTATAAAGTATATGATAAGAGAATAGTATAAAACTGAAAGTTCGGGGAGTTGCGACTCTGAGCTTCCAAGCTAAAAGTCGCACGGTACGCGAAGTACTAAATCAGCACTTCGTCGCGACCGACTTACATAGTCATTTTAGACAACGACGAGCGTCAGACCATCGGTGCACGCGCCAGAGTAAAGTCATAAGTAGTCTCTCTCTCATATTGTATCGTTTTTATAATAAACGTTAAGTCTAAGTTATATTATCTCTCTTCAATTATTTTGCACCCTCCCACTCCCCATAGAAGTGCGTATCATTTAAATCCCACTTAACACTTTATTAATATTGAGGACGCTGGATCTCTCTATCCTTTTTATTTAAAAAATGTAGGTTTTTGGAAAAACTAGTGATTATTGATAGAAACCAAGAGTTGTCCGCAACTTGTATAGTGAAAAGCAATATTTTTTCCGATAAGGACAAATTAATTTTGATGCTTTGTTTTCAAGGAAACTTTTACATACTTGCAAAATCATAAGTTAGGCTAGAAAATATGATGTTCAAGTATGTCAAACTTTTCATCAAAACTAAGCAACAAAATTAATTTGTCCTCATCAAAAAAAATATTGCTTTTTACTATACAAGTTGCGGACAACTCTCAATTTATATCAATAATTACTAGTTTTTTAAAAAATCTACATTTTTCAATTGGGAAAGTATAGATAGATCATACGCCCTCTTAAGAATTCATTCATAAATTATAATATCAATAATATGGAAATAGAAGAAACAAATCTCTGTTGAAAAAAACGACATGGTTAAACTATGTGGTCATCATGACCATGTGGTCATTTATAAAAAAGTATTTTTGTCTCGAAAATTCAGAGGGCAAAATAGTATATTGTTAACCAGGGGAGTAAAATAGATGATTTTTGCCCGAGCGAAGCGAGGGTGACAATAAAGACGAGGACATAAACACCTTTACTTCCGTGGATAAAATATTACTTCTTTCATACACGAAGGGCGTTCAATTCAGCCACATAGAATATTGAATATCAATTCATTAATAATACATAACGCAACAACATTATAAGATCAAAATAAAAATGTGGTAAAGAACCTTATGAGAGGCGAAGCCCCCCCGCTTCTATAAAGAAAAATAATAAATCTATATAAAAAAAACACCTTTTTTTATTTAGGGGTAAAACAGAGCTATTTTGGCCCCTAAGAATACACATCAAAATGGAATTTTACGCCCTGAGTGTTAAAAAGTTCTTTACTCCCACCGCATTCGATTTCTCTAAAACTAAGCGGGCAGAAATTACTTTTCTTTTGCAAATTAAATTTCTCTTAAATTAAGCCAGAGAAAAGTATTTTTCTTTGCAAATGCAGAGAGCGAAAAATTCTTCACTTTCGCCAAATTTAATTTCTCTAAAAATAAGGGGCAAGAAGTACTTTACTCCTGCAAGTCAAATATCTCTAAAATGAAGGGGAGCTGCGTACTTTTCTCCCGCTAATTCAGAGGGCGAAAAGTTTTTTACTTTCGCCAAATTAAATTTCTTTAAAAATAAGTGAGTGCCAAGTACTTTTCTCCTACAAATTAGACGGAAAAGAAGTACTTTTCTCTCGCCAATTCAGAAGGTGAAAAGTTCTTTACTCCTGCCAAATTTAATTTCTTTAAGAATAAGCGGGCGAAAAGTACTTTTATAGCACTGCGTGATTTAAATCCACGCTTAAATCCCGCTGAGCCGAGAGTTAAAAGATAAATTTTTACGCTGTTCAATAATGAATATGATGCTGAATTTACTTAAAACACGCACTTATAAAAAGCGATATTTTGAGATCTGGATTATTTTTAAAAGTTGATTCATCGATAATAATAAAGTGTAGATTATTGCAACTCTTTTATATCGATATTTTTCAAAATAAATAACAATTATAAGCGTGTAAAATACGTGTAAAATCAAAGTTAATATCAGTGTAACATATGAAGCGAAGAGGTAGTCATTTCGACGCTCTAAGACTCCGTCGCGTCTGTGATTCCCCTAAACGCAACTGCTAATACAATACATAAGTTACCAATTGTCGCTCCTACGGCCCTATTACACGTATGAAAGGAAATTTAGATTTTTACTATTACAGAATTAATTTCAACAGTTTGACATAATGTTATTTCACGTTTTATATAATATTTTTAGTTTTTTTTTTTATTTATTATTCGCGAAGTGCTTATTTTGTTTTTTTTCAGTTTTCGCCTTTTTTTACGATTTATCATTCGTAGAATGCCTAGTTTTGCTAGTATATAGAATTCGTTTTTTTAATGAATTATCATTCGTGGAGTGCATAGCCTTTGTTTATTATTGAATTTTGAGAGTATAGATATAGTGCGGCGGATTTAAATCACTCGAGCTATAAAATAGTATACGATACTCGCGACTCAAATTCACCTATTATTACACGGTGTTTAGGACCCTCGCTGACGCTCAGGCCCTAACCTCGCCGTGTAATAATAGGTGATTTAAGTTGCCCGTATCGTAATATACTATTCTCGTGCAAATTGAATTTCACTTAAATTAAGCCAGAGAAAAGTATTTTTCTCTTGCAAATTCTGAGGGCGAAAAGTTCTTCACTTTCGCCAAATTTAATTTCTCTAAAAATAAGGGGGCGAAAAGTACCTTACTCCCGCAAGTCAAAATTCTCTTAAATGAAGGGGGAGCTGCGTAATATTCTCGCGCTAATTCAGAGGGCAAAAAGTTCTTGGCTCCCGCCAAAATTTATTTTTTTAAAAATAAGCGAGGGCAAAGTACTTTTCTCTCGCCAATTCAGCAGGTGAAAAGTTCTTTACTCCCACCACATTTAATTTTTTTTTTAAATAAGCAGGTGAAAAGTACTTTTCTCGTGCAAATGGAATTTCACTTGAATTAAGCCAGAGAAAAGTATTTTTCTCTTTCAAATTTAGAGGGCGAGAAGTACTTCACTTTCGCCAAATTTAATTTCTTTAAGAATAAGGAAGCGAAAAGTTCTTTACTCCTGCAAGTCAAATTTCTCTTAAATAAAGAAAAAGCTGCGTACTTTTCTCCCGCTAATTAAGAAGGCGAAAAGTTCTTTACTCCCGCCAAATCAAATTTCTCTGAAAATAAGCGATCAAAGAGTACTTTCCTCTTAGAAATTAAATTTCTCTTGAATTGAGCGGGAATAAAGTATTGTTCTCTCGCAAATTCAATGGGCGAAAAGTTTTTTATTTTAGTCACACTTAATTTCACCAAAAATAAGCGGGCGAAAAGTATTTTCCTTCGGCAAATTAAATTTTTTTCGAATCAAGCGGATGAATAGTACCTTTTTGCCATACTCTGCCCGAAACTACGACTTTCGTCCCAGCACCAAAAAACAAAAGTCATAGTTTCGGCCCGGGTATGGCGAAAAATAGTATACACTCCACGGGAGGTAAGATGGCGACCTATAGCACATGTGTAAAGAACATTTTGCTCCCTGAATTTGGGAGAGAATAGTACATTGTTAACCAAGGAAGTAAAATAGGTTATTTTGCCCGAGTCGGGTTTGACGCCTGAGCAAAGCGAGGGGGACAATAAAGATGAGGACAAAAACACCTTGACTTCCGTGGATAACATATTACTTTTTAATACACGAAGGTCGTCAAATTTAGCCACATTGAATATGAATTCGTTAATAATACATAAAGTAACGGCATTAATATATGATAAAATCAAAATTAAAAAGTGGTAAATTAAAATAAAAAAGAACCTGCCGGCGGGGCGGGGAGAGTTCACAAGGCGAAGCCCCTGCTCCAAAAAAATAAATAATAATTCTTCAAATAAAAAAACAAATAAACTAAAATTCTATGTAAATATATTGATTATTTAAATAAATCGAATTACACAAAAAATTCGTTTCTACAGAAATTATTTAAAAAAAAGCAACTATGTTTTCGAGTAATTCATATTTTTTCGAATAATTCGAGTGATTCATATTTTTTCAAGTAATTCGAGTTATTCGAGTAGCTGATATTTTTTTCGAGTAGCTCGACAAGTATGAGTTAATACTCGACACGAACTCTTTGAATCGAGGAATCATTCGAATTGTTCATAGAATCGAATACTCACACTAATAATTATAACATTCATTTTAGGCTCGCTGAATTTATTTTGCGCAAACTCAATTTTCATGCGCCATTAGTAAAAGTAAATTTCTTATTGGAAACAGGGAAAAAATCAATCGAATTTGTGAGAAAACTACTTTTTTGCCCTAGGGTAAAAAAGAGCTATTTTAGCTCCTAAGAATAGACATCAAAAATTGAATTTTACGCCCAGAGTGTGAAAAAAGTACTTTTACCCCGCTCAATTCAAGATAAATCAAATTTTCCGGAAAAAATACTTTTCGCCCGATTATTTTAAATGAAATTAAATGTAGCTGGAGTGAAAAACTTTTCGCCCATTGAATTTGCGAGAGAAAAATATTTTTTTCCCTCTCAATTTAAGAGAAATTTGATTTGCAGGAGATAAGTACTTTTTGACTGCTTATTTTCAGAGAAATTAAATGTAGTGAGAATAAAGGACTTTTCGCCCTCTAAGTATGCGAGAGAAAAATACTTGCCTCCCGCTTAATTTGAGGGAAAATTAATTCGTGAGAGATTAGTACATTGTGTACCAAGGGCGTAGAATAGGGGATTCCAGCGTGCGAATGAGCGCCCAAGCGAAGCAAGAGCGCTAAATTTGCACGAGGGCCGTGAATCCCCTTGCGCGGTGGTACACATACTGTTTTTTTATCCAAAGGGTGAAAAACTCGATTTTTTATGCTTGTCAAGCGGGCGCAAAATAGTGCTATTTTGCGCCCGCTGGACAAGCATACAAAATCGAATTTAGCGCTCTCAGGGTCAAAAAAGTACTTTTCGCCCGCTTATTTTTAAAGAAATTAAATGTGGCGGGAATAAAAAACTTTTCGCTTCCTGAATTTGCAAGAGGAAAATACTTTTCTCTGGCTCAATTTAAGAGAAATTTAATTTGCAAGAAAAAAGTACTTTTCGCCTCCTTATTTCTAAAGGAATTAAATTTGGTAGGGGTAAAGAACTTTTCACCTTCTGAATTGGCGAGAGAAAAGTACTATTCTCCCGTCTAATTTGTAAGAGAAAAGTACTTTGCGCTCGCTTATTTTTAAGGAAATGAAATTTTGCGGGACTAAAGAACTTTTTGCCCTCTGAATTAGCGGGAGAAAAGTACGCAGCTCCCCCTTCATTTAAGAGAAATTTTACTTACAGGAGTAAAGTACTTTTCGCCCCTTTATCTTTAGAGAAATTAAATTTGGCGAAAGTGAAGAACTTTTCGTTTTCTGAATTTGCAAGAGAAAAATACTTTCCTTTGGTTTCATTTAAGAGAAATTCAATTTGCAAGAGAAAAGTACTTTTCGCCCGCTTTTTTTTAAAGAAATTAAATTTGGCGGGAGTAAAGAACTTTTCACCTTCTGAATATGCGAGTAAATCGTACTTTCCGCCCGTCTAAAAATTGTGGAGAAAAGTACTTTGCACTCGCTTATTTTTAAAGGAATTGAATTTGGCGGGAGTAAAGAACTTTTCGCTCTCTGAATAGGCGGGAGAAAAGAACGCAGCTCTTCCTTCATTTAAGAGAAATTTGACTGAAGTACTTTTCTCCCCCTTATTTTTAAAAAAATTAAATTTGGCGAAAGTGGAGAACTTTTCGTTTTCTGAATTTGCAAGAGAAAAATACTTTTCTCTGGCTTAATTTAAGAGAAATTCAATTTGTAAGAGAAAAGTACTTTTCGCCCGCTTATTTTTAAAGAAATTAAATTTGGCGGGAGTAAAGAACTTTTCACCTTCTGAATCGGCGACAGAAAAGTACTTCTTTTCCGTCTAATTTCTAGGAGAAAAGTACTTGGCACTCGCTTATTTTTAATGAAATTAAATTTGGCGGGAGTAAAGAATTTTTCGCCCTCTGAATTGGTGGGAGAAAAGTACGCAGCCCCCCCTTCATTTAAGAGATATTTGACTTGCGAGAGTAAAGTACTATTCGCCCCCTTATTTTTAGAGAAATTAAATTTGGCGAAAGTGAAGAATTTTCGCCCTCTGCATTTGCAAGAGAAAAATACTTCTCTCTGGCTGAATTTAAGAGAAATTTAATTAGCAAAAGAAAAGTACTTTTTTCCCGCTTGTTTTTAGAGAAATTAAATGTGGTGGGAGTAAAGAACTTTTTGCCCTCTAAATTTGCAAGACAAAAATACTTTTTCATAAATGATCACATGGTCATGATGACCACATAGTTAAACCACATAGTTCTACCACATGGTTTTACCACATAGTTAAACTATGTGCACGGAAAAAGGTAAATACTATTAAAATCAATACTACACGTAGTATGTATTATTTCTGTGATAAAGTATTGAAAAAAAATGTAATAGTATAATTTTAATCAATACTATACTTCAAATTTTAACTACTAATGCTGGCATAACTATATTACGAACTGAGTGCATGAATTTCCGCTACGTAGTACCTATTTTTTCGGTACTAGGACTGATATTTCACCTATCCGATCCAGGGGTAAAATTTTGCAGAGAATATAATTGCTATATATAGAACTGATTTTCCCATACTAGAATTAAAAATTGATGATTCTAAAATCATTTTTATAATATACAACCCTTTTAAATTACTAATAATTAATTTTCAACTTAACAGGATGTCAGAGCTGTTAGAATCGATTTTTGCTTTTTTTTATTTTGTTGACATCTTTTTAAATTCATTAATCAAACAAATGTTCTAACTTATCCGCACTATAGCTATGTTAGTACAATCATTTTTGTTAAAATAAAAAGTCATTTGAATTTATTTCTTTTATAAACTTAGATTGAAAGTTAGATCAAGCTTGACAAACCTAACCTCGAAATACTATACATCGTAAGTTTGTATATAACTTTTTATGTATAGCATCTCGGTGGATTTCATGAGTTGTCCGCACTCAAGCTTAATCTTACAAATTTCTTTATTGTAGCAAAAAAATTCATCTGCTTTTTCCCGTTTATAATAATCAACTCAAGTTTAAAATTAATAATTAGTAATTTGAAATTTTTACATATTATATGATCGATATTATATTTATTGATTGCTAAAAATTTATATACAATTTAATGGTTTTTACATTATGATAAATTAGCTGTATTGAAGTTTCATATTCGACAGCGCCGCAATAAATATTGTATAGGTACTATGTTAGTAAAAGATAATGTAGTCCCGTAGTACGGAAAAATTCGGTACTATACCACACAATTCTTGGGACGAGTCGCGTTAAAAAATGTACTTATATAGGTCGTTTTAAAATATATACTGAGTATCAATTAAAAAACGACTAGTAATATTCTTTCTAGTACTGACTCAAATTAGTACATTCTTTTCAGGTATTTTCCTTTTTCCGTGTGGTAAAACTATGTGGTTTAACCATGTGGTAAAATCATGTGATTTTATTTAACAGGGATATAAAATTGAATATAATATAACCTTACTTGTGATAAATTTCATTAAGAATTTACATTTGATGCAAATAGAATTGTTGGGTGATTGTAAATAGTCGATTTATTATTTTAAAATATTCGAATTTAGAAATAACCAAAATATTTTATTTTAATCTTATGATTGTGTATATGCATGCAGTATTTCGTATGTATAAAATACATATGTGAAGATATTATAATTAGAAATAAACACGAAATTCATTTTGAAGCATGTTTCACGTAAAAAGGTTAATTTCAATTTCATCGTTTAAATTCATAGTCATATATTAAGGTCAAGAATCTAAACATAAGAGCCGTTCTTTAATGATATTACACGTTACACGAGAAAATTAGTTTCCTAAAGCTTGTTTTCTTTAGAAACAACTTGCATACAAATTTTGGAGCAAATCTATCGAATGGTCGTGCGCTAAGAAAATCAGTTTTCAAAAGTTTTTCTACTTTTGGCAGTTGAAATTAAGTTCTATATAAATTTTCAAACAAATTCTTCGAGTGGTTTACGTATAATACAAAAAAAATGAAAAATCGAAATTTTTTAGAAATTCTTAAAATGACTCTAAAAAAAACTACTCTAAGAAAACCAATTCTCAATAGCTTCCGCGCCAGTTGATCGAAAAATTGAATTGTATGGAAAATTTGAAGTGAATCCATCGAGTAGTTTTTATGATTTTATTGACTTAATAAATAGAAACATTTTTTCAAAAATTTCTAAATGCTCTAAAATTAATACCAAGCTAAGAAAATCAGTTTTTAAAAATTTATTTTATTTGAGCAATCACAAATAATTCCCATGCAAATTTTGAAGCAAATTCATCGAGTAGTAAACAAAAAAAAAAAAAATGAAAAATCAAAATTTTTTTTTTAAACGACTCCGAAATTAAAACTACCCTAGAAGAACCAATTATCAATAGCTTCCCAGCAAGTTGGTCAAAAAAATAAATTCCATGCAAAATTAGAAGCAAATCCATAGAGTAATTTTCGAGATACAATTAAGAGGAGGTCACGTATCTCTGTCCTTTTCTAATCAAAGAATTGAGTTTTTTACAGAAACTAATAACTTTAGCAAAAAATGAAGAGAAAGCCGCATCTCGTAATAAAAAAAGCAATATTTTCTTTGATAAGAAAGAATTAATTTTATTGCTTCGTTTTCAAGAAAACCTTGAAAAACTTAAATCATAGAGGTTAGGGTGGACAATTTAGTTTTTCAAGGTTTTCTTGAAAACGAAGCAATAAAATTAATTTTTTCTTATCAAAGAAAATATTGCTTTTTTTGATACAAGATGCGGCTTTCTCTTCATTTTTTGAGAAAGTTATTAATTTTTGTGAAAAAATCATTCCTTTGATTAGAAAAGGACAGAGATACGTGACCTCCTCTTAACTAACTGAAATCACACACACACACACACACACACACACACACACACACACACACACACACACACACACACACACACACACACACACACACACACACACACACACACACACACACACACACACACACACACACACACACACACACACACACACACACACACACGCACGCACGCACGCACACACATACAGACATTTTCTAGAAACCACTTTTTTCGACTCCCTGAGTTCGAATCTGTACAAATTAATGAAAAAATAGAAAAAAAATTTCTTTATCGTTACAATGCTTTCTCTATGAGAAAAAGCAAAAAGGCAACAATCGATTCTAACAGCTCTGATATCCCGTAAAGTTAAAAATAATTACACAGCCACACAAAAAAAAAAAATGTCAAAACCCACGGACCAGACCATATATACCTTATGTTTTTGAGGTCGCTGATTCCGAATCCGTGGTCCATTTGACCCCATCACCTCAGGGTCAAGGTCAGGTCAAGGTCAAATTTACAAAATTAACGGCAACCAAGGTTTAACAGTATACATATATGTTTTTGAGGTCGCTGATTCCGAATCCGTGGTCCATTTGACCCCATCACCTCAGGGTCAAGGTCAGGTCAAGGTCAAATTTACAAAATTAACGGCAACCTAGGTCTAACAGTATACATATATGTTTTTGAGGTCGCTGATTCCGAATCCATGGTCCATTTGACCCCATCACCTCAGGGTCAAGGTCAGGTCAAGGTCAAATTTACAAAATTAACGGCAACCAAGGTTTAACAGTATACATATATGTTTTTGAGGTCGCTGATTCCGAATCCGTGGTCCATTTGACCCCATCACCTTAGGGTCAAGGTCAGGTCAAGGTCAAATTTACAAAATTAACGGCAACCAAGGTTTAACAGTATACATATATGTTTTTGAGGTCGCTGATTCCGAATCCGTGGTCCATTTGACCCCATCACCTTAGGGTCAAGGTCAGGTCAAGGTCAAGTTACGATCTTGATTTTTAAATATTTAAAATATCGTATTTTAAGGAAATGTAAAATACAGGCATTACAGTTTTCAAAATATATTTTTATAACCCTCAATTTTTATAATATCTCTTTATTATAATATTCATAAAAAATATTTTTAATTATTTTTACTAAATTTGTATCATTTTCAATAATTTACAAATAAACATTTTTTTTTTTTGCACGTTTCCTTTTTTTAAATCAGACATTTTTCGTATATAACTTTAAATATTACTATTAAATGATTGTTTGTTGGTCTTATATTATATATATTACGATCTTGAATTGTAAATATTTAAAATATCGTATTTTAAGGAAATGTAAAATACCGACATTACAGTTTTCAAAATTTATTTTTATAACCCTCAATTTTTTATAATATCTCTTTATTATAATCTTCATAAAAAATATTTTTAATTATTTTTCTAAATTTGTATCATTTTCAATAATTTACAAATAAACATTTTTTACCCATTTCCTTTTTTAAATCAGACATTTTTCGTATATAACTTTAAATATTACTATTAAATGATTGTTTGTTGGTCTTATATTATATATATTACGATCTTGAATTGTAAATATTTAAAATATCGTATTTTAAGGAAATGTAAAATACCGGTATTACAGTTTTCAAAATTTATTTTTATAACCCTCAATTTTTTATAATATCTCTTTATTATAATCTTCATAAAAAATATTTTTAATTATTTTTACTAAATTTGTATCATTTTCAATAATTTAAAAATAAACATTTTTTACACATTTCCTTTTTTAAATCATAGACATTTTTCGTATATAACTTTAAATATTACTATTAAATGATTCTTTGTTGGTCTTATATTATATATATCGTATTTTAAGGCAATGTAAAATTCCGATATTACTATTTTCAAATTTTATTTTTATAATTCACAAGTTTTTTAAATATCTCTCTATTATAACCTTCGATTTTAATTAATGTAGAGTCTAAAATTAAAAATCATGCGCTGTATATATACAATTGTAAACTTATAATTAATATATGGTTTATTTTTACAGCTCTTGAAATACTACTAGGTAGTAGTAGTGATAGTAGCGATACGGACAGCGATGACAGCGCTGAAACTTTATTTGAACAATCAGTCAACAATCATGCTCTGCCTAGTACATCAAGAAATACCCTTCCACGGCGTTTGTTTTTTGATGGAATAACGCGTAATGAAGAAGAAGAAAATAGAGATGAAAATGTTGAAATTGTAGAAGAAGAAGAACAACAAAACGAAGAAGAAAGTGTTCGAATTGTGCATGATGAAATGATTGTAGACAGCGATGCTGAAACAGTCATCAATGATCAGATTCCAATTGCACAGCAAGAGCGAATACAACAGGAATCAGAATCCGAAGATAGCGAGTTTGATGATGATGAAGTGTCAAACCCCGAAATAATCAGACCAGGTTGTCTATTGTCGCGTGCGGTGATTAATAATTATCCAGAGCCGTTCGACGCTGTTATGAGAAGTTTACTTCATAATGATCCTGAAAATGAAATAGGGTCAACAAACACAGCAGGCCCTTTGGAACCCTCTCAAGAACGGTTTACTCTATTACACACATTTTATACTCAAACAATACCATTAAGAGAAAGAGAATTTCACGTAGTAAATGGCACGCATATGAGTTATCACTCTTTTGACGGAAGCGTACTGGATAGGCGTCTTAATGAATGTAAGTTTTCTGTATTATTATAATTATTATTTATTGTTATTGTTAGTATTATAATAGTATTGTTAATATATTTATTCTTTCATTTGTTATTTATTAACATTATCATTATTATTATTATTGTTATTATTATATTTAAAAATATTTTTATTTTCATCTAAAGTGATTCGGCGGGAAGAAAACGGATCTGATAGTGTATCTGATTATAATTCTACATCTCTGCAAGTTTATGCCCAAAGAATTAGACCCGTTCGACGAGCGCAAGAATTGCGTTGGTTTCATACAATGGCTGAGAATCTTACATCAGCATTGTATACAGATTCGACCAGGGATTTAGCCGATCTACTCGATCGTGTACACGATAGTTTAAATGGTCCTCCAGAAGAATGAAAATTTAAAAAAATTATTTTTATTTTTCGTTTTTTAATTTTAAACGTTGCAAACATAAGTAAATAAATAATTTTAATAACAATAGTAATAAATAATGATAAGAATCATGTAATATAAAAATTAAAAAACTCTTAATTAAATTTTTTTAAATAAATTTTCAAAATATTTATTTAAAATTTTTTCTAAACATAAAATATTTTTTATAGCATCATCATCATCATCATCATCCCTCATAGAAACATCAACACCAATTGAAAACTATGCTACGCTTCTTTCTATCACAGAAGAAGAAGAAGAAGGGGAGGTAGAGTGGGGAGCCACAAATACATCAGAGAGAGAACAGTTGGGTATGTCTACGAGCAGTAGCAGCGTCAACCATGGACATAGTAATAGCAGCGAGAGGGGGGAGTCCAACGCATATGTAAGTTAGAGTGGCAATAGGAATGAGTATGCACGAGAGAGTGAATCGTGCGTGAGTGAAGTAGAAAATGTTCAAATAGGTGGCGGTAGAGGCGCTAGTGCGGAGGAATTTTCAATAAGACCCCCGGGCGTAAGATTCGATATTAATCAACAAAGGAATCATTACATGAGAAAATTTCAAATGAATGCGACAAGATTAGTACTTTGCATGCGTCCCCCTACAGAAAATTTTAATCCTGTTTTATGGTTAGAATTGGTTATGCGGGATATTCACGCGTATTTGATGTCGTTAGGAGAAGAAAATGACTTAGTAGGAATTACTGTAAAAAGTATTCACTTTAGTCATGGCCCAGCCGGAATGTCACTTAGACCGATTTTGAATTTTAATTACGATGATTTATGGGAACTTATAAGTAATTTAACTCAAAGTAATGAAAATTTTGAAATAGACGATAGTTTTATTGTAGAGGCAACGTACGTTAATTTACCTCGCGGTACTGGATGGAAAAAAAATAAATTGAGTATAAACATATTGCATAAAAAATCAATAGTTTGCATACAAAATAAAGATAATTTATGTTTGCCGCGAGCTTTAGTTGTTGGAAAGATGTATATAAAATATAAAAAACATGATTCTGTCGATATGAAAAAAAAGTGGGCGACGGACGTAGATCTTTGCAAAAAGAGTACGCTCTGCGGTTAATAAAAAATGCTGGATTGAACATACCACAGGAAGGGTGGGGATTCCGCGAAATAGATAAATTTCAGAAGTACTTTACTAGACTTGGTATTGCAATACAAGTATATGATAAAAGAAATTTTGGAAGCGGGGAACCACCATTTTTTAATGGTCGTGCGTTAATTGAACAATCCGAAAATAATGTGGATTTGCAAGGTGTCATAAATTTATATTATGATTCGGATGAGCACCATTATCACACTATTTTAAATATAACCGAAGCAGCAGGTGATAGATTTTTTTGCGAATACTGTAATAAATGTTACAAATATCCCGACCAACATCAGTGTTCAAACGTATGTTCAATGTGTTTTGTATCGCCATCGTGTGTAAAAGAAAACGGTATAATTTTGAAGTGTAACGAATGCCATAGAACATTTTTCAATAATGCTTGCTGCAAAAATCATCAAACAAATGGAAGCTATAAGGCCAAAAATAAAAAAATTTGCGAACTTGTTAAAATTTGTCAAGTTTGTAATAAAGTTATCCATGTTCACAGAGACAAGCATGTATGTGGAGTTAATTGGTGTAAGCTTTGTCGAGGAAAACATTCTGTTAACGAGTTATGTTACATGCGTCCTCTGTCCACGAATGACTATGACAATGGAAGCAACTTTGAAAAAATAAAGAAAACTTTGTTTGTATTCTACGATTTAGAAACACAGCAAGATACAGAATTTAAATGTCACACTACCACGCGATTACACGTTCCTAACCTCTGTGTTGTTCAGCAAATGTGTGATGATTGTTTGGAGAATAATGATTTTTCTCAAAGATGCGATACTTGTGGTATTCGAGAACATGTTTTTCAAGAAAACCCAATTATGCAATTTTTAGATATGTATATTCGCGAGAGAACAGTTCTTAACCAAATCATATGCATTGCACACAATGCTGGTGGTTTTGACGCACAATTTATGCTGAAAGAATTAGTGGAAAAATATAATCAGACATCACCCCAGGTGATTCTTAACGGGCAAAATATAATTTTGTTACAATGCGGTCGGACAAAATTCATTGATAGTTTAAATTATTTCCACATGAAATTAAGCGCATTAACAGAAACTTTCGGCTTACCGCCCAGCGTGAAAAAGGGGTACTTTCCTCATCTGTTTAATACTGTAGAGAATGAAAATTATGTAGGTCCACTGCCAGATTCGCATTTTCACGCGCCTGATTCCATGTCGCATGAGGAAAGAGAGAAATTTTTCACGTGGTACAATTCCGAAACTTTGAGTGGGCGCGTATTTGATTTTAAAAACGAAATCGTAGAATATTGTCGCATGGACGTTGAAATTTTAAGACGCGCATGTTTGGCCTTTAGAATAATTTTCTTAGACGTAGGACAAATCTGTCCGTTTACGAGTGCGACTACTATCGCAAGCGCATGTTCTCTCGTTTATAGAAAGAATTTCTTACTACCCAAAACCATTGGCATTATACCTCCTGCAGGCTATCGTCGTGCTGATAAACATTCTCAGAAGTCAATTAAATGGTTATTAGTCTGTGAAAGAGAAATTGGTCGTGAAATAATTCATGCTGGTAGAACGAGAGAATTTATCTTGCCTGAAGGTTTCCTCGTAGACGGATTTTTACCTCCTACATCGGGAAATCAGGATGAAAAGGGTATAGTTTTCGAATATGAAGGTTGTTACACGCATGGTTGTCCCCAATGTTTTAATTTTACATCGGGATACGCGCATCGCTTTTGGACGTACGTTTAACGAAGTTTATGAAAATACATTAGTAAAAATAAATAAAATTCGACAACACGGATACGAGGTTCGTTGTATATGGAAATGCGAATTTGATAAAATTAAACTTGAAAATCCGGAAATAGCTGAATACGTGCGTAATCATCCTGTAATGAGTAGAATAACGTTAAACCCACGAGAAGCATTTTTCGGCGGAAGAACAGAAAATATAATTCCGTATTATAAAATTAAAGAGGGTGAGAAAATCAAATACACGGATATATGTTCCTTGTATCCTTACGTATGTAAACGTGGGCAATTTCCCGTTGGACATCATGGGCAGTTACCCGTTAAAATGCACGGTCATTTGTTATTTGCACTTTGTCGTTCTTGTTGCGAGGAGATGCGAGAAAGCGATTGTAATCACGAAAACATTGACGAGCGAGAATTCACGGGTACTTGGGTAGTCGACGAATTACGTAAATCTGTCGAACTTGGGTACCGTATAACGAAAATATATATTATATGGCAATACGAAATGACACGCTTTGATGGTATTAACAGAGGACTCTTTGCAGGATATGCAAATACGTTTTTGAAAATAAAACAAGAAGCAAGTGGATGGCCTACTTGGTGTACAAATGACGACGGAGCGAAATTGCGGTACTTGGACGAGTATGAGCGAAAAGAAGGTATTCGATTGGATCGTGACAAAATAGAAAAAAATAGTGGTCTGAGAGCTGTAGCTAAACCTTGCTTAAATTCTTTTTGGGTAAAGTTTGGACAACGCAGTAATTTAAAGCAAACAGAAATCGTGAAATCGCGCGAAAATCTCTTACGAACATTAACTTGTCCTGATAAAGAAGTTCTCAGTATTTTACCTGTAAACGACGATATTCTATACGTTAATTGGCAGCTTAGAGAAGAAGCTGTTGAAGCATCATCTAATACAAATGTGGTAATAGCAGCATTCACAACTGCACAAGCCAGGCTGGAATTGTACAAACATATGGAAAAGCTTGATAGGCGTACTTTGTACTGTGATACTGATTCGTGTATTTTTGTAAAAAAGGACGATTCGGGCGAATATGAGCCAGCCTTGGGAAACTTATTGGGTGATATGACGGATGAATTAAGATGTTACGCTCCTGGTACCTATATAGACGCTATGATGTCTGCAGCACCAAAATTTCACGCTTATCGTGCAATAACACCGTCAGGAAATATTTATGAATGTTGCAAGGTTAGGGAAATAACTTTAAATTTCAAAAATCCATTAAAAATAAATTTTAATAGTATTAAAACGCTCATAGACGAGGTATTCGCGAGAAAGCTTAGAGAAGAGGATGAGAAAGACACGAATAAAAGCGAGATACGGTTGAATTTTAAATCTATACGACGAACACCTTATCACGAAGTCATAACAAGAGAAGAATTCAAAACCTGTAGCGTCGTTTTGAAAAAAGACGCTATGTTTTCCTATCGCTTTCTCTTCCTTTTGGTTATAAGAGTGAATGTGAACAACGAGTAAACGATAACAATATTGAATAAAAAAGGAAAAGTGTTTTCATGAAATCTATTATTATTTTGCAAGCAATCATCAATAATTCTTAGAAGATAACAATACGCTAACACCCGCGCGGTGATAAGCTTATACATTTCTCAATTAGCTGATTGACGCGGAAAATGAACTTATTCTCGCACACGTGTTGAATAAGCTAATAAAAACACGTGTGCCCGCGCCGCCGCCGCCCCCCTCCACCCATCTAGCCCTCTTAATAATAATTAAAAAATAAAAAACATAAGAGGGTGCTTAACATAAAAAACATTAAACTTTTGTCCGTCTTTGTCAGTATTCAACATGGATACACGATGGAAACATCTCTTTACATGCATAATTTCAGGGCCGACTATGTGTGGAAAAACTGTTTTTGTCAAAAGATTTCTCGCCAGTTTACCCCAAATTTGTGACGTGCATTTTGATCGTATTCTCTTTTATTACGCGGAATGGCAAGAGGCCTATCGTAACGAGTTCAAAGTAAAAGGAAATCAACGCATCGAATTTCGAGAAGGCTTACCACAAGGTAGTGATTATTCCAATGACAATGATAAGAAAAAATTGCTCATACTAGACGATCTGATGCGCAAATCATCAAACAATACGGTACTTGATTTATTTACAAAAGGTTGTCACCACAAAAATATCAGTGTTATTTTTATTACGCAAAATATTTTTCATAGGGGGCCAAATCAGCGTGATTTATCATTGAATTCAAATTATATCGTATTGTTCAAAAATCCGAGAGATCGTGCACAAATACAGTTTCTCGCGCGACAAGTTTACCCGGAGGACCCCAAATTCTTGCAAGAAGCCTACATTGATGCCTGTAGTCGACCATTTAGCTATCTTTTGTTAGATTTGAAACAAGATACTCCAGATGAGTTTCGCTTTCGTACCAACATATTTCCCGATGACAAGCTGCACTATGCTTACGTGCCTAAATTTTCATCGAGATTCAGGTAAACATGACTAAATAAAAAGAAAGAAGCATCTGTAGTCAAGAAGCAGTCTTGAAATAGCGATGGCTGAGACAACATCTATGGCCCCGTTCGTAACAAAAAGAAAACAAGGAGAAAAGAAAAAAACTTCCATAAAGTCTCGCGTCTGTTGCACACCTGGAAAGTTATATTCGAAAAAGCACGTCGCACTTTTGAATGCTCTGAGTCGCGCTGACAGTCAACAGCGTTCAGCTTTGATTCGAACAGCCGATAAAAATCTCATAAAGTGCATTTGTGAGTGTGCACTGAACGTGTTGCAAGGTGTAGTAAAATTAAAAACTCCTGAACAAAACCGCTTAAAAAAGCACAGAACTATTTTAAGGAAACTAGTAAAAAGTGGAAGAAGCAGTGGTACCAATGCGTGGAAAGCTAAAAAACGTACTATAATTCAGAGTGGTGGTTCTTTTTTACCACTTCTATTGGGCCCACTGATAAGTACAATTTTTTCAAAAATTTTGGGTAGCAAAAATTAATTTTTTTCTCAAGATAAAATAGCCATGGAACGCGCTCGAAAAATGATCATTGTCCCCGAAACAACTCTGGAACAAATACAAAGTTTTTCGCAGCAGCAGCAGCAACAACAAGGAGGAGCTGTACCTACGATTATTTCTAGGACTGATAACATGACTGAAAATGCTGAAAAAACCATACAAACACCTGCTGATAATTTAACATGGCTTGATTTGGAAATGTACAAAATTCTTCATTCTAAAAGTTTTAGCAGTGAACGGGAAAAATGTAAAAATTATTTGCAAGTTTTGAGGCGCTATTTATTTTTCAAAGATAACAAACGTGTGGATGGTGGTGACATTGGTCGAGATATTGACGAAATCGAAGCTACACTGGCACCATTAACAGAAGAAAAAATACTCGATAATGTACCTAAAATTTATGCTAGAAAAGCACGACTCTTACTAAAACATTGGCGCACTTTTGAGCCCGATCGGTTAAAATGGGATAGTACTGGAAGCGTTATCGTAGATGGCAAACTTATACCACGATCTAACATAGTAGAATTACTTAACGATGTTTTACAAAAGAAAAAGAAAAAAATAGAGGAGGATGATGAAGCACCTATTGGTAGATTTGAATTTGCAAAGTTTATTGGAAGTTCAGAAACCCCTCATAATTTGATTGGAAATACGGAAATTCTAAAAATTGCCAAAAGACTATCGTCTCCTTTAAATACTGCGAAACGGAAAACCTCGTCACCAGTATTTACACCACCCGTAACGCGACATGGTGCTAAGCAAAAATGGTTAAAAGCAAGAATCTGAAGAAAATGTCTTTGGAAAAACAGTATTACGAGCCTTCACACGAAGCAGGTTATGCTGGAGCTCGAAATTTAATACGCGTAAATATAAAAGGTAAATCATTGATAAACAGGAAAAAAGAGCAAAAACGAATACACGAGTGGTTAAGTAATCAAGATGCTTACACGCTTCACCGCCCTATACGAAAAAAATTTACTAGATTATACTATAACGTAACTAACGTAGATGACGTTTGGGAGGCAGATTTGTGTCAGTTAACGAGTCTAAAAAAAGAAAATGATGGTTATTCGTACTTACTAGTGGTGATCGACGTGCTCAGTAAGTATGCATGGGTAGAACCACTGCGGGATAAAACAGCACACGCTGTGTCAGCTGCATTCGAAAAGATTCTTACGCGGTCCAATGGTCGTACACCTGTTTACTTACAAACTGACAAAGGTAAAGAATTTGTTGGTGCAGATATGCAAAATACTCTTAAAAAATATGACATACAGTTTAGAGTGGCAAGGAACCCTGACATTAAGGCGGCAGTGGTAGAACGTCTCAATCGAACTCTCAAAGAACGTGTTTGGAGATATTTCACTCATCGCAATACACATAGGTACATCGATGTAATACAAAAGATAGTTTATGCATACAACAATACAGTACATTCAAGTATAAAAATGAAACCTTCAGATGTTAATTTGTATACCGCTGCTGAGGCACGAGTGAATCTACAGAGGCGCGCTCTTCAGCAAAGTAAAAATCAAAGGCAAATAAAAGACCGTAAATACGAGGTTGGTGACTACGTGAGGATCAGTCGCTCTAAGGGAACCTTTGCGAAAGGATTCGAGAAGAATTATAGCGAGGAAGTATTTAAAGTCAAACGCTTTTCTACCAGACAAAATCTTTATACCTACGAGCTACAAGATTTACAAGGAGAGGACATTGACGGATTTTTTTATACAGAAGAATTGGCTCCTGTAGGATCACAACGACTGTTGGAAGATCAACATTTTAAGATTGAACGCGTTCTTCGAACCAAAGGAAGCGGAAATAAAAAACAGTTATTTGTAAAGTGGGAAGGATATCCAGATAAATTTAATTCTTGGATAAAAGCATCAGACGTTGAAAGAGTTTGAAAATAATGGATAATCTAGATGATTTTTATTTAGTATTACCGAGTAACAGTAGTATGCGTTATTTTCCTGACAATACGACTACTTGTTTTACCACTTACTTATCCCGTGAAATTAGATTAATCGGTAACTGGCAGGTCGGTCTAGCTGAAATACACGTACCCTGTACTATCATGCATATTCAAGAACCTGAAGCTTATTATACTTTTAAATTAGGAAGCGCTAAACCCAAAGTTTCGAAAAATAACGGGTTTTGTAATTTTCCTCACGGCGTATACAGTAGCATCGAACAGCTTGCAGAAGAAATAAATAAAGTACACGAGGTGCGTGAACATCAGAAGCTTGAACCGACTGAGTTTCAGGAAGGTTATTACATCTTAAAAAGGTTTTGCGATTACGAAGAGCCGCACTAGACGACTTTCAACGAAAAAATTCGTCGAATTTTTGGCTTTGAAGACATTGTCCACAGAGAAACAGGAACTTTTGTCACTTCCAACTCAGGAACGAGTATAAATGTGGGCAATAGACCAGCTACTTTAGCACGGGCTATACCCGATCAGCTTTACGTTTACACAGACATATGCGAACCTTATGCAGTCGGTGATACGGAAACGGCACTTTTACGCATTGTAGCCCTGGAAAATTCAAAGTACAAATCCGGATCAACCGTTGTCAAACAGTTTGCACCGATTTAATACATACCTCTACTACATCATACCTTTCGAAATATTGTTATCGATATAAGAGATCAACATGGGCGCAAAATACCATTTGAGTATGGAACGCTGACGGTTACGCTTCATTTTAAGCGTAGTCGTTAATTGCATAGCGATATGCGTTATTATATTCATTACTACGACGAGCAGGTTGGTGGTGGAAGCGGTATTAAAAACGTTTACTCTGGTTCAACGTTTCAAAGAGGCTCTGGAATTGGTAGCTTTCTTGGAGGATTATTTCGAAAAATTGTGCCATATCTTGCCAGCGGGGCCAAAGCAGTAGGCAAAGAAGTCGTCCGAACAGGCTTGAACGTGCTAGACGACGTGTCGAATAAGAAAGCGAATTTTAAAGAGTCTCTCAACACGCGCATTCGAGAGTCAGGTCGAAATTTAAAAAGAAAAGCTGCTAATAAAATTTCCGATATTATGAAAGGTAGTGGATATAAAGCTGTTACTGCTAAGCGCAAACGACAGTCAACGCGAGCTCGTGTTCCCGCACACAACGCATCGAGCAAGAAAAGAAAGACAAAGAGAAAGACGAATAAGCGTGGTATAGGCAAGAAAAAGAAAACATCAAGGCGAAAGAAGAAGGTATTGAGAAGCGTATCCGACATTTTTGGACCTAAATAAATCATTTTTAAAAAATGGCTTTCCTACACGCGTGCAGTGGTGAAGGTATGAAGAGCGAACTAGATATTTTTACTCTTCCTCCGACGCAAACATCAATTGAAAGCAGTTCTTTTCTCTACTACAAACTTGTATCATCTCTCAGCAATGAAAGCGATTCACCTTTAGAATTTTTGGTTCCTGGTTCGACCGAGCATTACATCGATCTAGCGAATACAATGTTGCAAGTAAGCGTGGAAATCACACCCGTGGGAACCGACGCCGAGAATGCAAAAGTTGCTCCTATTAACAATTTTTTACATTCGTTGTTCGAGCAAACGGACATCTTTTTCAATTCGAAGCTAGTCTCACCCCCAAACAACGCTTATCCTTACAGAGCTTACATAGAAACACTCTTAAATTACGCTTCTCCTGCCATAACATTACACCTGACCTCCGCACTTTGGTACGCGGACACAGCAGGATGTATGGATGCTTCACCAGCAATTGCTACTGGAACAGTTGGGGCCAATATCGGTTCTCGAAATCGCCAATACTTTACAGCTGGTGGTAAAGTTGTCGATATGATTGGCCACCTCCATTGCGATGTATTTAATCAAGGTAAATTTTTGGTAAACGGTGTTGAAATGCGAGTGAGGCTCGTTCGTAGCAAGGACGCGTTTTGTTTGATGGATTTCGCGGATGACGGAAAATTTTCAGTACGCATCAGAGAAGCGACGCTAATCGTCCGTCGAGCTAAAATAAGTCCAGCCGTACTATTGGGTCATGCTAATGCTTTGGCCAAAACTACTGCAAAATATCCAATAACAAGGGTGGAAGTCAAATCATTCACTCTACATAGCGGAATTCTAGGAGATACTCTTGATAATGTTATATTGGGCCAGTTGCCAAAAAGAATCATCATAGGTTTTGTGAGTAACCGAGCCTTCAATGGCAATCGACAATTGAATCCTTTCAACTTTCAACATTATTCCATCAATTTTCTCTCTCTTTACGTCGATGGAGTACAAATACCAAGCAAACCCCTACAGCCAAAATACACTGGGAATAATAAACTCTATGTAGACGCTTATCACACGCTATTCTCCGGTACTGGTATACATTTTCTCAACAAGGGTATCGATGTCAGCCGAACGTCTTATCCAGAAGGTTGCTGTCTCTTTGCATTTGACTTGACGCCAGATTTGTCGGCTCATTTTTCATCACATTGGAATCTCGTGCGGTCGGGTGCTCTGCGCATTGAAGTTCGCTTCGAGAAGGCTCTTAGGGAAACAATCAATTGCATCGTTTATGCAGAATTTGATAACGTGCTAGAAATCGATTCAAACAGACAAATTATTACGGATTTTAATGCTTAAGGTGGAGGGGGAACATGGTGGGAGAAATATTATAAGACCATTTGCTTCATACCCCACTGTTTTAGTTGCTTCTCACTCTCAGCCGTAGCACACAGGCACTCGCGTTCTCGCCAAAATGGATTACGTAATAGATATTCAAGGCTTAAGAGATAAAGATAATAAATTTTTACCCAAGGAAGTGACAGTAGTTTCTCTACAAGAACAAGTTATTGGTCATTGGATAATTGCACCACCTTACGAATTCGATAATTTGCCAGAAGATATAAAAACCAGTAACGATTACGTGTCGTCACGCCTCTACGGTTTACAATGGTTCGATGGGGATGTTATTCTACGAAAATTACGCTATCATTTTTATAATATAGCGAGAAACGCTACAAGAATTTATGTAAGAGGTGCTGAAAAGGCTCGCTATATCGAATCTATTATGGCCCGTAACGTTATAAACATAGAAGATTACACTACAACAGGTTTCACCGACTTACAAAGACAATTCTCTTCTCAGAAAGTATGCTGCTTTCACGCCTGCCGAGAAAGCCTCTATAAAAGGGAGTATTGTGCCATGCAGTGATCACATCTATTGAGAGAGTGGCTTCATTCACTACTCCCTCAAGAATCTCAACAAAATTTGTCTAAAAAGAGTAGCGAACTCTTCTACGACTCTCTTCAAAAAGTTGCCTACAAGAAAAATAGCGTTGTGAGATTCGGGTCAAGCGTCGCTTTTACAGGGGTCGATGAGGTAGACGACGATGACGACGACGACGATGATAAAACCATAGAATACGCAAGTAGTGATGAGGGTTGTAGTTTAACACAAGAAAATAATACAAATGAATACCACCCAAATAAAGAGAGCCCTAGAAGGGTTGAAAGACAAAACAATTGGCGTATACGCAGCAGATCGAATTCCGAATGTAATGATAACACCAGTCGCGGTAGTGTGTAATACCGATGATCATACAAGACCTGGTACACATTGGGTGGCTATGTTCATCGATAAAAATGGATACGGAACGTATTTTGACAGTTACGGTTTCCTACCCATCTCAAAATATCACCTGGAACGACTCAGAAGAAACTGTAAAATTTTTCGATGGAATACCAAGAAACTGCAGAGCATCGATTCAACGTGTTGTGGTCAATATACTATTATGTTTTTATATCATATGTGTCGCAGTGTTAGTTTGCGAACGTTTTGTAGCATCTTTTCAAATAACACGAAAAAAAATGATCGGATAGCTGAAAATTTTTATAAAAGAATTTTAAATAAAATTAGACATAGAAGATGTAAGCGCGCGGGTACATTCGGTAGAGAACGTTCTCAAGGTTCAGGCCATTGTAATCAAACATGTACTTCTAGGTTAAGATATTCATAATATATATAATTTTACTTTAAATATTATAATCAAATGTGTGTTTTAGATTTAAGTATAATCAATGTTAATTTTGGAATTTATATTTGAATAAATGTACTATTAAGTGCACAAATAAAATATTTCTAAAATTTTTTCTTTCAATTTTCCCCTCCCCTACCTCTTATCCATGAATGAAGAAACACCTGCCCTGCTGACTAGCTGTCTCTACGTTTTCCTCAGTACACCTGGTCTACTGATACCATCCCCACCCCATCCTTCGTATCTTCCCTAAATAAACACCTGCCCTGTTGCTTCTATTCTATTAAATACGTATTTATCCCCTCTACATACTATTTTGTCCAATGCGCGGTAGAGAAATATTCTTTCCAAGTTTTAGTAAGAGTTTAGCTTCAGTTCGATCAAGACGTAAAAAATGGCTCGTTGTGAATTACGTGAGTCGGGAAAACCCGAATTGCCAAACCTTTTATTATCTACTACCTACGCGCTCAATAAGTCTAACTCGAAAAGAATTCGTGTCGGACTTGAATATAGTGGTGGATATTATCATGAAGTGATTAAACTAGTTTCTTCAGGTGGCTCGCACAAAAGTGTCTCTCTTGATCGCCATAGCTGGGATATTCTGAAAGATCAATTTGACGCCATAACAGCTTATTTTTAAAATTCTTATTCTTTTCATCAAGATTTTGGAAGACCAACTAAACTCTTTCTTTCCAATCATGATTTGAGTTTCACCACATCGTACGGCACCAAATCTATCACCATCGACGAAAGACCACAACCGAACGAGATACCCGAGGAAGAAGATACTCCTGGACAATCACTTTGCAAAAAGAGAAAAACTTTTAATCATCTACCAGGTATAGTCATGCAACACCAAACATTTGAAGGTCTTCGTCAGCAAAGTGTCTTGGTAGATCTTCTTCTAAACGATTTAAGCGAGCGCGTCGGTAAAGTCAACCGTACTACCGATCATATTCTAGACTTTTTAAAAAATAAACTTGGACAAGAAGGACTGGACAATGCAAAAGTAATTCTTAATGACTTAAAATCATTCAAACAATACTATTCTATTCTTAATAACGAATTAGAAGGTTATGTCATG
Organism: Anastatus disparis; assembly: GCA_017163975.1. Taxonomy (NCBI): domain Eukaryota; kingdom Metazoa; phylum Arthropoda; class Insecta; order Hymenoptera; family Eupelmidae; genus Anastatus; species Anastatus disparis. The sequence goes on from JAFFSR010000080.1 coordinate 39,609, forward strand.
GAAAATATGGTAGACGATACTGATCATTATAAAAGCTTATATTTAAAATTTGTTTTACATGAAATTCTCGCATTTAGTTTACCTATGATTGCAAAAGATTTACGAGATATAATGATTCCTGAATAAAAAATGTGTGTTTATATCAATTAATTACTTTAATCATATAATTAACTTCGTTTATTATTATGTATAATTAACCTATGATTGTAAAACGATTTATCATATAAAATGATTCATGTATAAAAATGTGTGTTCATATCAATAAATAACTTTAATGGTATATTTGACTTCATTTCTTTCTTTCTATAAATATAATCACCTTTTCAATTACCCATCATTTATTTTATGACAGTCGGTCGAAACAGACATGGGACAATGCGCAGGTAAGATTGCTTCATTACGTTCTACAGACAACGGAATAAAGAGAGAACGATGCAAAGAACATTATAAGAAAGAAACGGAAAAATTAGAACGTTTTCAAAGATATAATAAAAAAAATAATACTCTTGAAAATATTAATTTAAATAATAACTTTTTACAATAAGTACTTTTTCATGCATAGTCTCTTATCATATTTGTCGAACGTATAATTATTACGATGGGTCAAAACAGTTCCACCAACGAAAAAACACCTTTACTACAAGGTGGGAAAAAGAAAAAGAAGGAAAATCAACCATCATCCAGCTGAAAACAATATTCTGAAAAATTTTCATCTAATACTTACTCTATTCCTGAAAGAAAAGGATATAAAAAATTTTAAATTAAAAATATTTATATATTCACATACGGTCCTTTTCAGGACCAGCAAATATATTAATCGTAGGAAATAATCGATAAATAGATAAATAGAACTCCATAATAGCCCCAGACTGGGGAAGGGGAAATGTCACGCGATACCACCACATGAACGCTATAACAGACTCAGACATGGAGGGGGAGACAGACTGGTAGGGAGGAGGGGGTGGGGAAATAGGCAGGTATAGCGAGACGAGGGGAGGGTCTGTCTCGCTATACCTGCCTATATACTACTCCCGTTTGGGGCAGTGTCACCGTCACAGTTTTTGTCGAGGAAGCAGGTGAAGGCTACGTTGACGAAAAAAATTCATGTTTAATTTTTTCTTATTCATTTAACCGTACATTTGTACAATTAGAAAATGCATGCTTACTTTCTACACAATTCTTCACGTATATCACAGAACACTCTTATGCAATTTGAAATTGTATAATGTACGATCTCACAAATAAGAGAAAATTAAATATGATCTTATGTTCTTCAAAGTAGCCTTGTATTAAAATGAAATTAATCAATATTGTACTAAAATTCGCAGATACCGTGGTTTAGGTTTGTTTTGCATGAATCTAGTACATTTCACCTTGAAATTACCTTTACTCAATGTAGCGAGTCCTATGAAAGTGATAGTAATGAAGAAACTGCAGATGATTATGATGATGACGATGACGATATTTTCCTTCCAGCGGGCCAAAAAGACAAAAGCGTAAAGTTATGGACTCAAGATAAACTAAACGACCTAGTTAGAGAGCTTAACTTACCTAAAGATGGAGCAGAACATTTAGCTTCAGCTTTAAAAGGCATGAATCAGTTGGCAAAATCTACTAAAGTATCTTTTTACAGAACAAGAAGCAAAAGTTTCGAACCATACTTTGAAGAAATGAATCATAATGGTGATAAAATAGTATATTGTAAAGACGTAAAAGGTTTAATGAATGAAATTAAACCTAATGTGTATAAAGACGAAGAATGGAGATTGTTCATAGATTCATCAAAAAGAAGTTTAAAAGCCGTATTACTACACAATAGCAACCACTATGCCTCAGTTCCTATAGCGCACTCCACTACAATGAAGGAAACATACGATAATCTCAAAATTATAATACAAAATATTCAGTATGATAAGCATAAATGGCGGATATGTGATGATTTGAAAGTTTCTGGAATATTGTTAGGACAGCAGTCTGGATTTACAAAGACGCCATGTTTCTTGTGCTTATGGGATAGTAGAGACCGTGCAAAGCACTATACAAATCATAAATGGCCTGAAAGAAAATCTCTCGAAGTCGGAAAGAGTAACGTTATAGCTACTCCATTGGTTGATCCGAAAAGAGTTCTCATTCCTCCATTACACATAAAACTTGGTGTGATGAAACAATTCGTTAAAGCTTTAGATAAAGATAGCCAGTGCTTCAAATACTTGGAAAGTAAATTTCCAAGTAAATCAGATGCAAAATTGAAGGAAGGTATTTTTGACGGTCCTGAAATTAGAAAAATGATGGCTGATGACCAGTTCATTAGTTCCATGACAAACATTGAGAAAGCTGCATGGCTTAGCTTTAAGGAAGTTACTGAAAACTTTTTGGGTAATCGCAGAAGCCCAAATTACAAAGTAATTGTATCTAAAATAGTTGAGAACTATGGGAATATGGGTTGCCTAATGAATTACAAACAACATTTTCTGCACAATCACTTGGATAGTTTTCCTGAAAACTGTGGCGATTATAGCGAAGAACAGGGAGAGCGTTTTCACCAAGACATTAAAGTAATGGAGAAGCGTTATCAAGGTAGATGGGATGCTAGTATGCTGGCCGACTACTGCTGGATGTTGAAAAGAGATTGTAAAACTACTGGGAAAAAACGTAAAAGGAAACCTTTGCACCGATCATTTGATGAGAAACGTGTAAGGTATAGTAAGAAAAAATAAATGGCATGAAGTTTGGTTTGTTTTACAAGAATTTTGTCGATTTTACCTTCAAATAACCTTCACTATGAGGTGATGGAGTCAAACGGACCACGGATTCGGATTCGGCGACCCCAAAAACATATATGTATACTGTTAAACCTTGGTTGCCGTTAATTTTGGAAATTTGACCTTGACCTGACCTTGACCCTAAGGTGATGGGGTCAAATGGACCACGGATTCGGAATCAGCGACCTCGAAAACATATATGTATACTGTTAAACCTTGGTTGCCGTTAATTTTGTAAATTTGACCTTGACCTGACCTTGACCCTGAGGTGATGGGGTCAAATGGACCACGGATTCGGAATCAGCGACCTCAAAAACATAAGGTATATATGGTCTGGTCCGTGGGTTTTGACATTTTTTTTTGTGTGGCTGTGTTATTAGACATTTAAAAGGTTTATATATTATAAAGGTAATTGTATAATCATTAATTTTCAATCCTCGTATGGGAAAATCAGTCCTATAGACACTAACAATTATATTATCTGCGAAATATTGTTTCTGGATCAGATAGGTGAAATGTCAGTCGTAGTACCGAAAAAATAGGTACTACCAAAGAAAATAGACGCTTATAGAAGTATTCTTCTGGGTTACATTTTTCGTCCAACAGCCTGAGTAACACTTTAACATTGTTTGTATATCTATACATATGAAAAATGTGCTCTATATATACTATACATCGATATAAAAATACATGGGATTTGGTAGCGCCCCCAAGTAGCTAGGTAACAGAACTAACTCATTTTAGAACGAAATTCCTCATTTAAAAGTACGCTTTTATAAGCATCTATATTTGTTGGTACTACGTAGCAGAAATTCATGTACTCAGTTCGTTCTAAAGTTGTGCCAACATTAGTACCCATACAGCATGAATTAATTCTGAATAGATTCTAAAAGAATACATGTAAGGATAGTAATCTTTCAAAAATGTTTCATTGTAAAGATTCTGAAATAATTATATGTCCGGGGTATTATTCTTTTAAAAATAATACATTAAAATCTTATATAAAGAATTTACATAGTATTACAAAATCCTTGCAATGAAAGAATTCTGTAAGAATGATATAAATTATTTAAAAAATATTTCATTGAATTATGTCCAAAAGGAATGTACCCTGGACATAAAATTATTACAGAATCCTTACCATGGAAAAATCTTGAAATGATTTATGAATTTTTTTGGAAATAATCCATAAATCTTTTTACAAATAATCCGCTGAAAGGATTCTGTAAGAATAATATGAATTATTTATAAAATATTTCATTGTATTGTTTCTAAAAGAAATATACCCTGAACATAGAATTATTACAGTATCCTTTCCATGAAAGAATTTTTAAAGGATTCATAAATCTTTTCATAGATCTTCCGCTGAAAGAATTCTGTAGAAACTTTATTCTTTTATCTATTATTTAAGTAAAAATCAATTTAGAATTAATACGATCATACACACACACACATATATATATATATATATATATATATATACACACACATATATATATATATATATATATATAATGAATATAAGGATATAATTATTTATTGGATTACAAATAATGATTACAATAACATTTTAACATTATTACAGAGACATCGCACGCATGAAAATTTAGTTGCTATTTTAGATTCGTTCCTTATATATGAAACGGGAAGTACTCTTACCGCTTGCGAGAGTAAGAGAGTAAGTGCTACACGAAAAAACTTTTGCACATAAAATACGTTCAAATGTTGTATATAAATTGACATTTATTAATATTGAAATAATTTTAATATTATCCTTGAAAAAAGATTAAAATCAAATTGAGATGCTGTTTCTCTCAGAAGAAATGAAATTGGAAACCAGTCATCTATGCATTCAATATATACTCAATATGTATGTTGACTACATTCGAGATAGTCGAACAGCCTTTGTATTCAGACTTGATCAGGATTTAGCTTCAACTCGAACTGATGAAGTTAACAGTAGTGCGGACAACCGAGCGCGTGTTTTGAAAAAAGGTAGGGGAAAAAGAAAAAGAGGGAGTAACCAAAATACATTCTTATTATGATGGTAAGATAGTAATTTTTCAAAAAATTAATAAATGTTAAGATTTTAATATAACTTGTGAGTCTTTAAAACTATTAAAAAAGAATTTCAACTCCAAATCTAATTATTTAAACAACTAGGGGGCAGATGAGCATGTATCATTTCATGTCAATGATATTTTGAAGTAGGTTTGGTCGAGTGCGCAACGTTCACGCTTTTCCTTTTGAGTGTGCGAGTTCAACTCTTGGTCAGAATCACGTTTTTTTTAAATTTTTTTTATTGTTTTAAAATTTTTTATTAATTTTTTTATTTATATTTTTTTTCTTATAATATTGATCTATTTTTTCACAAGTATATTAAGTATACTCGTTTTTTTGATGAATATTTAAAAAAAATAAATTATTTCTTAGACGTAATGATAAAAAATATTAATAAATAAATAATAATAATGTGTATTTTATGATACTATGGTTTAGTTTATTCATAATGTAATTTGTAAAATTACAATAATAAATAAATTAGACTATAATATTAATTTATTTATGTTAGAATGTATATTACATATTAATATACATCTTAAGATAAAATTTAACATTAAGTATTAGAAACCTAACCAATATTCATTTATTAATATTTTTAATTATTACATCTAAGAAATAATTTATTTTTTAAAAATATTCATTGAAAAAATAAGTCTACTTAAAATATAAAACATTTTTTTTTTATTATTATTGAGTAATACTATATAAATACATTTAGAGAAATATTAATGGTTTATTTGATCTATGACATAGTTAGACCTTCTTTAAGGGTACTACAAATATTTTACATTTAAATTTTGTTATTTATATTTTTTTGAGCTGAGTAAAGTAAAAAAATTTGATTCTAAAAATACGTGATGGGGCTTTCTCTTTATTTTTCGATAAAGTTATTAGTTTTTGCAAAAACTTAATTCTTCGATTAGAAAATAATGGAGATACGTGACCTCCTCTTAAATCATCCAGAAAATCTTTCTAAATTATTTTATAATTGGAATCGTTGGAAGATTTCGAAGTTGTTTCTGGTTTTCTTTCAAGGAGGCCTTTAAAGTCCTTTCAGTAAGGATTCATGTAATATTTATAACTTAACTTTTGATTCCTTTTTGGTATTATTTTTGTAATGACTTTGTAATCTTTCTATGTATTATTTTATAAATTCTTTTTAAAAGAATATGGTTATCTTTTTAAGTTCTTTCAGAATCATTTCAACGTATTATTTCTCGAAATACTTCATGAAATTATTTCGAATTTCTTTCATGCTGTATGGGTAGTTAAAATTTGAAGTATGGTACTTATTAAAATTATTCTATCACATTTTTTTCAATACTTTATCACAGAAATTATACATACTACGTGTAGTATTGATTTTAATAAAATTTAACTTTTTTCGTGCATATGTTTAAATAAAACTATGTGGTCATTGATAACAATGTGGTCATTTATAACCATGTCGTCATTTATAATCACATAGTTTTTTTAAACGTATGGTTTTTCTTCTGGAATTCTTTAGATTATTAGAATAAAAATAAATTAGAATTAGAATTCTAACAAACATGACCATGATAAATTATACAATTAATTTTATTCATATAAAGTATATAATTTCAGAATTATATACTCGAATAGAATTCTAATTCTAATTTATTTTTATTCTTAAAATAAAAAGAATTCCAGATAAAAAGCCATATGTCTAAAAAAAACTGTGTGGTTATAAATGAATACATGGTTTAACTACATGGTAAAACAATGTGGCTAAACCATGTGTTTTTTTCAACAGGGACCAAACGGCGGCCCTTGCCCAGCAGTTGTCCACTAACAAGAATTTTGTTATTTTTAAGCTTTTAGTTCATAATTAGATTATAATAAACATTATAAATTATTTATTCGTTGATTTATATTATTTTTCAATATTACTATTTGTAAGGGTTAGAATGAGAGTGTCGTAAGTCCCATTGCCAAAAAAATTTAATTGGTGGTATATCCATATATCTTTAAGCATTAAGAAAAGACATTTTCTAAGATATTGTGCTTTTGTAGCTTTTCTTTTTTAATATTAAAAGCGACAAAGGCACAACATTTTAAAGAATTTATTTATTTAATGCTAGAAATATCTCAATATACCGTCAATTAAATCTTTTTGTCAATGTGACTTATGCCACTCTTATTCTAACCCACACATTTACTCATCAACCAAACAGAATTAATTTTTTTTAATTTTAAGAGATCAAATTTTTTAAATCAAACACTGTCCTTGAAATTAATAATATATTTTATTACAATTATAGAAAAACTTCATTTTTTCAGAATGAAAAAATATTTATTTTATAAAGATATACATTGTTAATTGAGTCACCAATATATTATCAATTTAAAAAATCTTTTCTTTATAATATCACTTATTTGAATAATGTTTATAAAAATTTCAAATCTTTTAACCTTTAGAGGCACTTGAGGAATTAAAAAAAAATATAAAAGTGATCTGAAGCATATGATAACGAGCTGAATTGATGTCAAATGTTTGGAGGTAAGTGGCCTTACGCCAAATGTCGTATCCCGGCCCTCTAAAGATTAATAAACTTTATCAAAGTACAGATTATAGACAATCATGAAAAATTCACAAATATTTTTTTTACTTTCTCAAATTTTATAAGTTTTAATAAAAATTTTATATTGAAAAATCATAAAAGTTTTAAAAATTTTTCAATGTTTTTTTACAAAAATTATTAACAATTTATAAAAGTTGTTTGAACTCCCTAAAAAGTATCAAAAGTTTATAAATATTTATATCAAACTTTCTAAAATTTTGTATTGTAAGCATTAATTTTTATAAGATTCTTTGAAAAATTATATAGAATGTCCAAAATCCACAATTAAGATCTTGCATGAAAAATAGCAGTATATCTGTCAGGTAGAATACGAAAAAATAAAAGACCCATGTTTTTTCGTTTTCAAAATATGATGAATTGCAAAAGTTATAGCCAGTGTAAGTTAATACAATTTTGATATATATAGATATAACGCAAATGTACATGACGTCACGAGTTCATCTGTACTCGCGACGTCACACCAATTTTCAACTGCCTCTATCTCTTTAAGAGCAGGTCGTATATCTTTATGTTAGGGGCTTTTCCAGATTAGAAAAGCCCCGGAAAAACCCTTCACAATATTTCTACAAACTATGTAATGTAAATAAGTTGGGATATGATTCATTGTATTAAAGTAAGAATACTACCATATTTAATTATTTAGTTACATATTTAATTATTTAGTTTTAATGAAACTACAAATAAACAGAAATAAGCATTGTTGTTATAATAGATAATTTTTGCAATAACATAAAAAAAAACATATGCGAAATGAAGTTAATATGTTTTTTAAGAAAAACAAGAATTTACATTAAGTTTTTAATCATAGCATAGCAAATTTAAAAGATTACAATGTCCAACCAAAACAAGAAAAAGACTTATCTAAAAAAAATGATTATTAATTTTTTCCTTTTTTTTTTTTTTAATATGAGGTTACAGCTGTCAGTTTTCCGTATAGATCAAATGGTCCTTGCAGTGCGTGGAAGTTGAGTTTCTGAAACAGTATAATCATTAATCAAGTTCCCTAGTCGCGGCTTTTAGTTTGTCCACGTGTTTACACATTAATTTTCCGTTCAGCAATTCTAGCAAAACATTATTATGCCCTAGCATTTTTACTATTTTTAAAGGTTTTAAATAGTAAGCGTCAAACTTTGATCGTAGTCCAGTAATCAAGTCTCATAAATATTGGTTGTATGTAGCCAGGTGTTTTTCTTTGGGTATATGAAGAGGGAATCGAGCAATTCTGCCGTATACTAGCTCAAAAGGAGTATATCCTGTAGCTGAATGTACATTACTAGTGTTGTACGTAAAAGCGTCAAAAGGAGCTAGTTGATCCCAATCATCGTATTGATCAGAAAATGTCCTTATAAAGTCTACCAATGGAGCATGACTACGTTCTGGTGCCCCTGTCGTTTGTGGTCGATATCCTGAAGAATGTAACTGCTATCTTGAATATTTTTAGCAGCATTCCTATTATTTCTGACATGAAACTAGTTCCTCTGTCCGAAAATATGGCTCGTGGAGCTTCGAATTGGCAGATCAAGTGTCTGACTGAAACATCAGCTATGGTAGTCGCTCTTAGATTTTGTAATGGAGTCACTATGATGAATTTGGTTAGATGGCATTGCATAGTTAGCAAGTGGCAATGGCTCGATAGCGTCATTCTCAATTTTCCTACGGTGTCTATTGATACTTTATCGAAACTTTCGGTGTGTCGGTAATAACCATCGGTGCTCTTCAATTTTTCTTTCCTGGCAGGTGAAACAGTCTCTAATGAAATTTAGAACGTCATTCCTCATCCCCGGCCAGTAGTACCTTTCTCGAACCTTGGCATAGGTTTGATTTACAACCTTATGTACTTCACTTAGGTACTCGGTCTTTTCGTAGCATAGAGTTACTTGTATGTCTGTTCGGTTAAATTCTTGTTTTAGTAGTTTTCTTAAAGTCCCTGGCTCTAAATGTTCTGGTAGCTTACTGTGCCTGGACAATCTTATAGTGTGGATATTTCTCTTAACCAGAAGTTCTTTCAGTCTCCTTAAACTTCGTTTGAGTTACTCTGTGTTCAATAGAGTGTGGTGTTTATTTTTCAGAATTACAGTCATTATATGATACTTCCTGTAAGGAGTTACCAATATTTGTCCAATCTTTGGTTTTAATTGTTTCATATCCATCAGATTCATTGCATTAATGTCACCAAGCAAAGATGTAATGGGGTCATGCTTATCGCAGTCGCAGGTCATAAAATGCAACCAATTGTCTTGTTTATAGGTCAAGCAATGCCTAGATGAGATAACATTTTTTACTGTCTCTTGCTTTTCTTCGTCTGATGAAGAAGGTTCAGATTCTATAGGTTCTTCATTGCTTAGGTTTCTCCAGTATGTTAACCAGTGGCTGAAGAAGAGTTATAGAATCATTGGGTTTCCTTGTAAAATTTATGTTAATAGCCTCGTCTGAGTTGACCTTCTCTGGGATGGTTTCTAAATCTGGGATTCGTACACTTTTCTTAACAGTTTTGGGAGTGCTAGATTGTGCTGGAGATTGCGTTATTATACTTGGGGTCACCAAAAATGCTTGATATTTTGGTACTTTAATTATGGAGTCATAGCATTCCTCCGTGTCAGCATCTGTCCTAGCTTGCTGTTCTCTTTCTACTTTACTCTTTGCGTCGGTCAAACGTTGAGCTATGATACTCATTGCCGCCCCTAAGAGATGGTTAGCTTGTTCTATACTGGGTTCAATTACATCCTGTCTTTTAGAGATTTCTGTTCTAGGAGTAGTGATTGTCTGGTCCTGCTGTTGCTCTGCTGTTGTTGGTTTGATTGGTGATTCTTTATTTAAAAAAGGTTCGCTGCTACATCTTATCAATGGTGCAAGCCCCTTTCTTTGCACTACTGGTGGTTCATAAATGCCTAAACGCTTGGCTTTCTCGTCCAATTCCATTCGATGTGACATCGAAACTTCTTCACTATCAGAGAAATAATCAGGCATTGGTTTTGCGGGTGAGTCTTCTAGCTTCTCTAGAAACACCCAATCTCCTGTATTACCGGACCGTATGACCGGGGTCTTAGTTACTGCATTATGACTGTGAATTATTGCAGCAGAGTCATCTCCTATTCCCGTAGATGACATTAAAGATTTGGATACTGCACCATCGTCATCCTTAAAATATCTAGTTATTTCGTGTAAAATGTTTTCCGAAGTAATTATGTCAGATTCATCTTTTGTAGCAGATAAGATAGGTGCTGCTGAAGTCGGTTGGTTTCCTTTTTGTGTTAGAGTTTGTTCAATAGATAAATCTTCACCATCGGTGCCTTCTCCGGTATCACTGAGTGGTACTGCGCTTAAGTCAATAACATGGTCATCTATATTAGAAACTTGGGGCTGATTGAGAGGTTCGAATTGTTCAACTAGTTTTTCACTATTCTCCGACATTTCTGACTCCGTGGTTCCCAACGTCCGCAATGCACTCCGTCTAGGATCGATAAGTGGCAATTTTTCATCTTGCTTTTTTGTACTTAAATCACTTCCTGACTCAGAAGATGACTGCAAAGGCAATTGTTGTCTATGAGTCCTGAATTTTGTCTTTGAATTCTGAGCTTTTGATCGTGTCCCTTCATCGGTGCTGGATAGGTCACTGCTAGTTCTTAAAGAACTATCAGTCTTAGTTCTCTCAGAAACTACTTTACGTGCTCTACTTGTCACTGTTTCTCTGTAAACAGGTCTCTTGGCATAAGTAGGTTTTGGTTTTATGTTAGTCTTGGCTGGTGTAACTCGAGATCTGGTCCGTTGTGCAATCACACTGTGATCCAATTTAGGACTCTCTTTTTTGGTCTTTGAGCCTGAAGGTCGGCCTTGCTTAGCCTGATGTAGTTGGTATGGTCGAATCTGTGGTTAGTGGTCTCTGAGAAATACTAGGTACGGCATCTTCTTTATCGGGTGGTGCTTCTGGATTTTCCTGATCACCTGTCCCTTTCTCAAGAACAGGAGTACCCTTAGCACCTAGAACTAATACCCGAAGTCTTGGCAAGTTTTCATTAAGTTCTTTTTCTGTGGGCTCTTCCACTGGGTTTTGGCTTAATGCGTCTGCATTAGTGTTTAATTTTCCAGGTTTATATTTGAACTTATATGGATAATCGGTGAATTTCATCATCCATCGCATCAACCGTTGTCCTGGGTCTTTCCGGTTATGCATCCAGTTCAAAGGCTCATGGTCTGCTTGTAATATGAATTCTCTGCATAATAAGTAGGGTCGGAAAAGGTGCATTGAATATAGAGCAGCTAAACACTCCTTGTCGGTGGTACAATAGTTACTTTCAGCGTTATTTAATAGTCGTGATAGAAAGGCTACTGGGTGGTGGAATCCGTCCTTTTCTTGGCTTAGTACTGATCCAATGGCGTAGTCAGAAGCGTCTGTGGTTAAAGTAAACTGTTTCTCAAAATCAGAAGGAGATAAGTATCGGTGCTTGCACCAAGTGCTGTTTAAGTTTTTGAAAACTCTCTTCCTGCGCTGGTCCCCATTCATATGGTTGGTCATTCTTTAGCAAATCAGTCAAAGGTTTTGCTACTTTCAAGAAATCTTTAGTAAAATGCCTATAATATCCAGCTAGGCCTATAAATTGTCTTATGTTCTTTGGCGTCTTGGGTGTAGGAAATTCCACTACGGCTTTTATCTTTCCTGGATCTGGTTGTATCTCTAGCTCGTTGATTATATGTCCTAAGAAGGTTACCTTCTTCCTTAGAAACTCGACCTTTTCAGGCTGCAAAACCAATCTTGCGATACGCAGTCGATCGTAAAATTTACAAGTTTTTCGATCGTGTTCATGTAGATCTTTCGAGTAAATTATAGTGTCATCCAGATACACCAACATCTCGGTGTTCTGTAGTACCATAAGGACATGGTCAATCATTCGCTGAAACGTTGATGGCACCCTCTTTAAGCCTTCAGAAAGACGTGTATACTGGTAGTGTCCGTGAGGAGTGGTAAAAGCACTTTTCCATCTGCCTTCTAGACGTAATGGCAATTGCTGATATCCACTAGCGAGGTCGAACACTGAAAATTATACTGCTCCTCCTAATTGGTCGAGAATATCTGTTATATTAGGTAAAGCGTAAGCGTCTCCTATACTCTTTGCGTTTAAATTCCTAAAGTCTTTTACCAACCGCCAGCGTGAGTCACCATATTTATCTGGTTTTTTCGGTATAATGATAACTGGGTTACTTGAAGGTGAACAAGATAGTTCTATCGTACTGTCCCTCAGCTTCTTTTTAACCTGATCCTCAATAACTTGCTTGTGCACTGGTGGATGTCGATACTGCTTGATGTTAATAGGTATATCATCAGTTGTGAGTATCCTATGTTCAGTTACATGTGTTGCAGGTAGCAAATCTCCTGGTAGTAGAAAGACGTCATTATAGTCTGAGATTAAATCTTTCACATGTTCTTTCTCTTCTTCGTTCATGTGGTCCATACTTAAAATGTTAAATAACTTCTGGCATCTTAAGTAGGTGTTGTCTATTCTTGGCGATTCACTGTCCGAAGATGACTCGTGGTAAAATTCTAGATTTACATATTCAAAAGCTATTAACTCAAAACGAGGTATGTCTAACGTGACATCTTCGTCATGAGTGTTGATGGCCATGACTCTGCATTTTCCGTTATGGTTAGTCACTAAACCTTCTCCTATTAATATTCTTGGATCATTCACATCGATCTTTGGTAAGTATCTATCTGTCAAGTTAATCGGTTTCAATTTAATTTCCAAAATCTGTTTAGATCTTCCTTTAATTAGATATGGGTCTGGAAGATCTTCTAGTACATCTGCGCATGTAGCTGTATCATTATAATTTATGTCATTATCTACACTGCTTCCTTGAACCGCTTGTTCTGTGTCTGTACTTTTGTTATATTCCAGAAATGGTAGAGGGTTCATGACATCTCCTGCTATCATGAGAGCCTGGTTATGGTAAGATATAACGGCTCTTTCCTGTTTCAAGTACTTTCGTCCCAGCATTTCGTCTTGTTCAATAGGAAAAGTACGGTCTACTAGATGGAATTTTACAGGTTTACCACGAATATGTAACCATATGGTTCCATAAGTCTTAATAACTTTGTTAGTGGTGCCGCTAAGTTCTGTACTTCCTGTAGGGTCAAACTCTTATTCAGACGTCATAGCGTTAAATTTAACAATGTTTACTGCGGCTCTTTTATTCATCATGAATGTCATCCATGGTGATTTGCCTTCTGGAATGTACAACCTTATTTAGGTGGGCTCATCATCGCAGGATTCTGCGTTTCTAAGTCCTTGATATAAGTTGGTGGTTGCGATAGCATCAGCACTGGTGCTCTCGTCTTTGGTACTGCTCCCATGGGTTGAGTCACTTGTCCCTGTGCTACTTGGAAATAGTTCATTCTTCGTGCAGGTTGGAGGTAGTTCGAGTTGTTTTGACTCGTCAACTCCTGCCCGTGACGGGCCACATTCGAGTTTAAATTGTCGAAATCTTGATAATTGTTTGAAGCATGATATCTTTGCGCGTTTCCACCTATTGGTTGATAAGCGTTCCTCCGAAAATAATTGTTGTCACGTTAAGCTAGTCTTTGTTTTTGATATCTTTTACCTTGGAGTTGATATTGATTGAACAGTCTTTGGTCCTGGAATAGTTGATTATTTCGATTTCTATATCCTGAGTCAGAATAACTTCCATTTTGAGGTCTACATTGGTGATATTGAAAGGAAGTATACTCTTGGTTTTGTCGTTGCGCAGGTACAAAGTGATGGCTTGTTTGCATATAATTATTTCTCGCATAGTTTGGATGATATGGCTGTTGCATGTCGACTCTTCCTGCTTGTCTTTGACCCAAGTATCCTATATTAAACAGTCTATTGTCCTGTGGCATGCGCCAGTTGTTGAGATTTCTCTTAGCATAGTTAGCAGCTGAGTATTCAGTCCTTTCCCATAACTTTTGAACCACAAAAGTTTTTTTAATGCCCGGAAGCTTAAATTGAAGTATTTAATTTGTATTTTATTTTATTTTTTATACATTTTTCTGTGAAATTCTTAGTTTTTTGGCTATTCAAGTTCTTGGAAGTGCTTCTTATCACTATATATTAAAAACAATGTCTATATCTTGGTCTCTATGGTCTAAAAAGAAAAAACACAGGTTAATTTTTTTTTTATCAGAAAATCATATCCCGCAGTTTAAGCTGAATCCGTTTCCCCGAGTTGGGGACTTCTCCTTGTTAGTTACTACTAATAAACTATTTCTAATATTATTTTTACGACGACTCGATACCTCATCAAGGTATGAGTTACAGTTGTTCTTCAATAGTTGAACGACTTCATTTTAGTATTTTAACACGTTATAACCACCAGTAGTTTAACTACTAGTTTCTACCAGTTCATAGAAAGTTATCTGCTATCTTTTGAAATTATTAACTGACACTGGATAGCTAGTTAAACTGAAAAAATTTGTGTATTAGATTTCAGTAATACTTTTGCAACTGTTGTATAACTACTGCATCATATAAAAATATTTCTGTCAGTAGTTATTTAGAAGTTGAAATATTGCATCCAAATAGTTTTTCATGACAAACTTCAAATTTAGAGACATCGGTTTTTCAGCTATTCATAAGAAGTCAACTAAAAATACAGGGTATTTTCGAAGTTTTGAAATAAGTATTTAGACAGTAGTTAAATTATTGAATAATGCATCAGGCAATCTAATATTGGCTTTTATAATAATTTTAAATATTACTAGGTAACTACTGAACTTTATCGAAATATCAATGTCAGTAGTCTTTAGTAGTTAAATGACTTCATTTTAGTAGTTATCTACGTTATAATTGTCACGTTAGTTGAACTCCTTGCTTTTTCGAGTTTTCAGGAAATTAACTCAATTTTTGTAATTTATCAACTGATACACGTTAACTAGTAGTTCAACTCCTAGAACAATTTTTAGAAAAACTAGCGGGTTTTAGAAATACACTTTTACAACTGCAGATCAATTATGACATATTAGAATATCTCTGTCAGTAGTTATTTAGAAGTTAAAATACTGTGTCAGAATAGTTTTTCAAGAGAGTAAGGTAAATCTATCGACATCTGGTTTTCAGTCGTTTCTAAAGAGTTTACTATAACTACAGAGTATTTTCGAAGTATAACAATAAGTCCTTGGAGAATAGTTAAATTACTGGGTAAACTATTAGGAAAACTATTAACTTTCATTATAATTACAAAATTACTTAATAACTACTGTACTTTATCGAAATATCGGTGTCATTAGTTTCTTAGAAGTTGAATGACTTTATTTTAGTAAGTTTCTTCGTTATATTCGCTAGTAATTAAACTACTTGTTTCTATTAGTTTATAGGAAGTCAACTTTTATCTTCCAAATTTATTAATTGACACTAGTAAGCTTGCACTGAAAGAACTGAAAGAAATTATAGCAAAAATATTTAATCCCAGTAAGATCTTTACTACTACTGGAAAATTACTATATTATATTAAAATATACATGACAGTGGTTTTTCAGAAGTTAAAATAGTTTTTAACGGACTTTAAAAAAGGAAGAGGTTCTCAATTCAACTTGTATGTTCTTTTATTGACCAACGATTATGCCAAGAATAAACCGATTAAACTGTTACTAGACCGATTCAACTGAATTTTTTTTTTTTAATGAAAGGCAATCATTCTCCGGTGGTCCCATAGCATTTTTTCAAAGTTTGACTAACTAGGAGAGTATCAGGTCTCCAGATCACAGAGTTTTCTTAAACTTTGTGATAAGTTTTTAGATGCCAATATTTCCATAGTTATAGCCAATCAAAGAAAATTATTGAAAAGTTACTAGATTTTTAAACGCTTACAATTATTCGATATTAATAGCTAGAAATTTCAAACTTATTTTAAATGAAAGCTGAGTTGAAACCTTTTCAAAATAGCCCATATAGTACATTCAAACATTATTTTTAGCAAAGCTACATGAGATCTCATGTTATTTTTTTTAGTAGGGTAGCCCTGTTCATTTTAGTATTTTTCGACGTTATAGCTGCCAGCAGTTTAACTACTTTTTTCTACTATTTCACAGAAAGTTGAGTACTACTTTTTTAATTAATTGGTAAAAGTTAACTAGTTAAACTATCAGCCTTTGGATAGTACTTAAATTACTGGAGAATCTATTTGGTAATTAAATTAGCTTTTATAATAATTTTGAAACTTCTAAATTACTACTGAAACTTCTAAAAATAAATTGTTACTAAATTAAAACATTCTACTATATTAAGGACCTGAGAGGGTGGTGGCCTAATGGATAGAGCTCTTGCCTTCAATGCGGAGGGCATGGGATCGAATCCTGGCCAGGTACCTCTAACTTTTTTTCGAAAGAAAATTAGTATATGTGCCATTTATATCACGACTCTTAAAAAATCCGACCTCATTGGGTATCAGTTGATTGTTGGTCTCAAAAGTGGCTGACCATCTATCGGTAGTCAAAGTTTGGTATAGTGGGTCAGACAGTCTAGCCTGATGTAATGTGTTGAACGGGAACCGGGCTAGGCTCCCTCGACATCACCATATAAAAAAAGGCTAACATATAGAGGAGAATATCCTTTATATATTATTCTTTAAAAAAAAAAAACTATACTAAGGACCTAATCATTTTTTCCTTTGTTACCATAAAATAAAATTGAAATCAAGAGATCAAAATTCTTCAAATTTTCATATTTACTATTGCTAAACTTATGTTTAAATTTATCGTTTAATGAAGTACAACTAAAACTTATTTTATATAAATTCGTATTTTGTTAAATTTTTAAAATTTATAACAATTATAAGCAAACAGTGTATCTATAAATAGGTGTGAATGTGAATTTGTATAAAAGTGTGAGTGCAATGTCTCACCAGAAGAGGTTATGATCTTCGGGTCACAAATATTGATATGAAACTTTTGAATATGTTTTCGGATACCAAAATATGAGTAAAGCCATATCAGCACGGTCTAGCGCTTCGAAATACTAAGTTATGGGCACGTATAGTCTTATTCTAAGGAAAATTTGAAATAAGAGCTCCTAATTGAAGTGTCAATAATTATATCAAGAAATGTCTTTAATGATTTCACAATATTACTAAAGTAAAAGTAGAGAAAGCAAGCTTTCATTGTTTGTTTAAAGAATTGAGAAATAATAATTAGAACCCAACTTATGCTTGTTTAAATGTGAAGAGAATATTAAAACCACTGTCCTTCAGAATTTACATGATTTTTGGTACTCTCTTGTTGCTCAATTATAAACAAGCATAACTTTAGTTCCAATAATTATTCCTCAATTCTCAAAGCAGTTAATTAAAGATGGTTTTCTCTACTTTCACTTTAGTTATTGTAAATTCATTAAAAACATTTCTAGACAGAATCATCTTCATTTAGAAGCTCCTTTTTTACATTTTTTGATAAATAAGTTTCTAAACGTGCATAATTTCAGTTTTTTGAAGCGTTAGACCTTATCGGTATATTAGTTTTGTGATAACTACCTCATAAGTATGTACGGAAAATAGGTTGTACGCGTGTGTGTGTATGCGCGTTTTCGAGCATGTGAGAGATATGATGTGGATCAGTGCTGTACTGGTTGTCAAATGTCACCCACATAACACGATAGATTCGGAAAGCTTCCAATAAAAAATTCAAGGAATATTCCAATATAAGCTTCCAACAAACTTCCCGGAAGCTAGATAAAAATTTCAGTAAGATTCCATTGGAATCGTTCATGGAAGCTTCACGAAAGATTTAGAGAAACTTACGCAGAATATTCTGACGGCACCAATTGGAACATTATAAAGAAGCTTCCAGTAAGCTTCTGGGAAGCTAAAATGAAATATTATAGGAATGTTTTTAGGAAGATTACTTTATATCTTGCAAAAAGCTTTCAGTAACATTTTGTAAAAGATTCCATCTGAACTTCCTGCAGCCTTCCACAGAATATTACAGTAAGGGTATATATTTATGTTTATGGAATGTTACGAGAAACTTGTTTGATAGATTTTTTGTGAGCTTTTTGTAAGCTAAGAGTAGGCTCGATTCACTGTTCTTGTCTAATTGAGTTTTTGGTATTTATTTGAGTATTATTGGCTACATATGCAAATTAAGAGTTGAACTCGAAAGATATTATTATCATCAATATTCATTCACAGGAAAAAAAATTCAATTGAACTGTTTTAAAAAAAAAGTAAAGAACGCATAAGTAGTTAAAACATAACCTCTTACTTCAGAGTTCTTTACTTTTTTCAAAAACAATGCAATGAAATTTTATCTTATTGTGTATAAATATTTATAATAATAGTGTCTATTGCGTTCAACTTGAAGATGTTACCATTAATACTTGTGTAAATAACATTAAAACACTTAATTAGAGAAGGTTAGCGAATCTGGTCTGCTCTTCAAAGTTTTAAATAGATTATCTAGCAATCTTTCATGGAAAAACTACAGAAGATTTAGGGAAATTATGAAAAATATTCTAATCACACTGAAAAAAACATTATACACAACCTTCTAGCAAATTTATGGGAAGATGAAATGAAACATTACAGAAATATTTTAGCCTTCCACAGAATATTACAGTAAAGATATATTGATGTTCACGGAAAGTTATGAGTAACTTGTCCGGAAGATTCCTTGTAAGCTTCATGTAAGTTAAATGAAAGTTTCAAAAAGATTAAATCGAAATCTTCCATGAAAGCTTACCATTTTTTTCCGTGGAAGTTTCCTGGAATCTTTCATTGAATCTTTCTAAAAGCAAAGTATGCGCAACATTCAAGGCTTCCAGGAAGCTTCCACAAACGCTTGCATGGAAGATCGCTTGGAAGTTTCTTACACTTTTTCGCGGAAGCTTCCATGAAGTATTTTTCGAACCTTACTGCAATCTTTCCTGAAAGCTTCTAGTAATATTAATAAAGACTGTTTTGTTGGTTTCCATGAAAGCTTACCGGTTTCTTCCATGGAAACTTTCTAGAATTTTACATTGAATCTTTTTGACAGCAAAATGTTTGGGACATTTAACGCTTCCAGGAAGTTTTCTAAATGTTTTTGAAACTTTTCTGGAAGCTATCTGGAAGCTTCTCGGAAGGTTCTCTACTAGGAGAATATCAGACCTCCGTATCACGGATTCTGCTCATATTTTGGAATAAATTTTCATATGTAAAAATGTGCACACTTATATGCATACAAACAGGATTGGAAATATATACAGATGACACTATTGTCACGTCACGAGAATGAAACAGGACAAGACACTCAGCACATATATAGCCTTACCAAGGTAGATATAAACACCAGAAACAATGCAGATATAAATAAGTATATACAGATAGCTCTGAGCAGAGCTTCAAACACATCACTACTTGCAAACATAGCAATGATTTTCATTATTAAACTTACCAGGAGAGTGTTTTGGATCAGAGGGTAGGGAGCGCAAGGTATTACTCCAGATTTATTTTCTCTGTGTACACGCATGTTAATACATACACTGATAAAAACATTTGTTTTAGTCAAGATTGTATCAACTATTAAGATATAAGTGAAACAAAAGATAAAATAAGTCCGTATGTTTTCATTAGATATGGTATATTGATAGATAATAAACAGATTACTTGCACCGTCAATTCAAAAACAACTGAATTCATATTAAAATTCTCTTAGTCTTTTTCAGGATTCTCCATATGGAACTATATCAAGATAAGAAATTCTATACCAACTATTCGTACTCTCCTGAACTAACAATCTCGCCTGAACTAGTAAAATTTTCTGACCTAAATACTTTCTTTGTAAAACAAATAGTACAGATCATGATCCAGTTTCAAAACACCTTGCTGTCTTATAAAGCAAGATTATTGACGCTTCGCTCAAACTACTCCGAAAACGTTAAAACCGCTTTCATTCCCAATAACAACACATTAACTACCGCTCCCAGCAATTCTCAGGTAAGTATCACCGCTGATTCCAACGCTACTCTTAATTCTACGCTGACTCAGTAACTCAGACCCCAATCGAAAAGTCTCCCCTCACCTCTCACCAGCGATGCCGAAAGTGGCAGAGTCAGAGAGGGAAATTCAAAAATGTATAAAAAAAAGTATTAAAATAAATAGTTTTCAAAATTTGATAATTAATAAATAATTCTAAAAAACAAAGTTACTATAACAAAATAATTTTTTTTCTATTTTTTACATTTTTTTGTTTTTTTGTTTAACAAAATTTTGTTCAACTCAAAAAAATGTAAAAAAAAGAAAAAAAATTATTTTGTTATAGTAACTTTGTTTTTTAGAATTATTTATTAATTATCAAATTTTGAAAACTATTTATTTAAATACTTTTTTTTTACACATTTTTGAATTTCCCTCTCTGACTCTGCCACTTTCGGCATCGCTGCCTCTCACCATAAACCTCATGTCTGAAAGTAAACGCACCGTACATTTTCATCAGAATTCAAATAGTCTTACTCTTCAAGAGGAGAAGACGAATCAACTGCAAAACAGCGCAGTCCTCCACCAATCTGTATTCTTCACAAAGATCTACTGCCACAGATACACTCCAAAATCGTAATACCTCCAAATTAGTAACAGTTCACCCAAAATCAGTACACAGTTTCCGCACCCTTACCGCCCAACTTGACAAAAGGAATGCGTTAAAAACGTCTTCAAAATGAAGAGATGTGAGAAAGTATGGCTTCTATTCGCAATCCATCTCGATCACTCAGATGCTGCAGCCATATCCAAACTGCCAAAGGACGTATTGAGCCATTTATGAAGGCTGTCCCGAGGTCCTGAAAAACCCTCAACGAAAACCGATCATCAGTCAACCTACACAAAACACACCAATCGCCAATCCCTTACTCAGAAATCCCAAAGGAGTTACTTCAACGTAATCAGCGCTTTTTCTCCCCGAGTACAAGAAACTTCCTATTCACAGCTACCTTCATCATCAAATATTTATAAGCCAGTATCAAAATTAAACTGAAGTATCCAACGTTTTTTCAAAATTCATATAATAATGACTGAGAATCATAAGACAAATTATAAAAAGTAGATATATAATAAAAATTACTATTGGAGCCATTTTAAACAGAATAAGAAAAATTGATTTGATATACAGGGTGGATTATTTTAATTACCCCACCCAAATTTCTTGGAATCTAAGCTGGCTACAGAAAAATTGTTTAGACAAAAGTTGAAGGGAAAAGGGGGTTATCTTTTTATAAAATTAGTTTAGACCTTGACCTTTATTTTCAAGGTTATTTTAAGATCAGAGTGTTTTTTTTTAAATAGGAACATCTATTTTTGACGTTGGATTCAGAAAGAGCGGAAAATTTTACGCCCAGAATAGTATCTTATACATTTTTTCAATGACCTTAAAAAGGTCAAAAGGTCAAAACGTTGAAAATTTGTCCAAAACCTGTTTTTTCCAATTAATGTTGGCTTGCTCATGTTAAAAATTGCTCACGACAAAGGTGGTCACCTAGCTTTAACCTTGCGGGGAGTCAATTCTCAAAGCCATTTAAAGGATAGAGTGATTTTTTAATGGGATCACCTATTTTTGACCATAGAATCGTATCAAGCCAAACAAATCACGTCTAATAATAATACTTGAAGTTGGTTGTTGCGACTTTGACAAAGTCAATTCAAGGTCTAATGTCCACAAATTGTTTTTTTCGAATCTTGCTAGAAATAGCGAACGATGTTGAAGCAAAACTGTTTTGGTATTGCAGTCTATGATCGACAAATGCAATCCTGAATGTTTGTTTCAGATGTGGGTTGTTGTTTAAAAACTTTGATTATAACCATTTAAAAATTATATTTTTAGAATCCTGACATCATTAATTGAAAGTTTAAACATTTAAGATAATAAATATCTTTGATCGTACTGACAATACCTCTATCGAAAATTCACTAACTTGCTGCAAACTTAATAAAATTGAAAATTATACTCATTTTTAACAAAAAAAGAGAAAAATTAAAACTTTTTTGATTGTATTTTGTAATTACAAAAATTAAAGGTTATAACTAAACGAAATATTTGGTTGTCAAAAAAGTCATAAAAAGTTAATTAATGATGCAGTTTTCGTCATTTTATTTCTTCAATGAAGCTTTTGTTTTGTAAAATTGACGGATAAAATAGAAAAGCTAAATTAACAATTCGTACAGTTCATTATAACATTTTCTCTCCTTATAAATTTTGAAGGTTTTAATTGGCATTTTATCATCTTAATTTTATAAAAGTTTTATTTTCTATTGTCACAATAAATCTTTTGTTTGCATACTACTAAAAATATGTCATAAGATGCTTTTGATTCACAATTAGCGCAGAATAAATTTTTGGCAAAACACTATCTACTGTTTTTAATATTGTTTTTCTATTAAAACTACAACTTGAATTGTCTTAACTTCGGAAAACTTTAAAACGCTTAATAAAAGTTAAATTAAAAAAAACCTTTAAAAATGACTCATTATCAACCCAATAAAATTGTGGATATGATAATGGTTTTAGAGAAAAGTCATAATAATTACCGAACTGCAGCAAGACTTAGCGCTGCACGCTTTCCTGACCAACGAAACCCAGATCATAAAGCAATAGTCACTCGATTCAAAGAGCTCGTGAGGTTTATATGGTCGCTAACGCAGGTTACACGAATATGATGAAAACGATCCGCATATTATTGCTGTTCTTGCTGCCATTCATCTTTATCCTCATACCAGTTTTCGCCGATGTTGAAAGAGAAATCGACATATCAAACTCAAATTTTTTGAGAATTCTTAAATCCCTTAAGTATTATGCTTACCTCATTACGTTGGTTCAAGAGTTACAAGATTATCATTTTCAACAGTCAATTGAGTATTACCAATGGGCTTTATGTATGATAGCAAATGAACAAGATTTTTTTAGATACCCGCGTAAAAATAATTTAGTTTGGCAAAAGTTTGGCTAAAGTTTATGTTTAGCGAAACTTTATGTAAATTTGGGTCATGGAACAATCCCAAACTTGAAACTTGATATGATTTTGTTTGGCAAACGTCGTCGCGAACTTTAGAAGTGCATTAGAGTAACTTATAAAAACGATTTTTTATTGGAAAGCAGTTTAGGCAAAGTTTTTAAGAAGTATAGAAAAAGATATAATGTATTATAAAAAATTACCTCTGGGGAAAGTTTGGCTACAGTTTTTGCTTTGCAAAGCATATCCCGAACTTGGGCAATAAAATTATGCCAAATTTAGAAAATTATTTTATAAAAGTATCGTGGAACTTGCGACAAAGTTTTGCAAAACTTCAGGTAAACCTTATTAAAAGTTGTAAACATTTTTATTTTACTCCTTTTTCGGATCTGTAAAAGTTTTGCAATACTTATACAGAACTTTGGGCAAAGTTCATTTAAAAATCAAAAATTTATAAAATTGAATAAATTAGTAAAGATCCCCGTTAACGGCATGTCGGAGCTGCAGCAATCGAGTTTTGCTTTTTTTATTTTATCAATATCTTTTTAAATTCTTAAATTAAACAAATATAATGACTTGTCCGCACTAAAGCTATATTTATACAATAATTTTTGTTAAAATAAAAAATCATTTGGACTTGTTATTTTTTTATGAGCTTGGATTGGAAATTAGATATCAAACTCGACAAACCTAACCTTAAAATACGACATATTGAAAGTTTTTATTATAACTTTGTATGTATAATATTTTGGTGGATTTCTTGAGTTGTCCGCACAAGAGTTTAATCTTACAAATTTTTTCTTTGTAGCAAAAAAACTCGATTAAACGCATTGTTTATTCATAAGTTAAGATTGGAAATATTATTAGAAGGCGGACAGCTTCGTCATGCTCTTAAGAGGCGGTCGGAACCAAATCGGTGACTTAGTTCAATGCTTACAATAAATGCTTACAATGATTTATTTATTCATTTGCACGGCAAAAATATAGTCATTTTCTTTAAACATGTATATGAATAATAATTTGAAACAGTTTTAGTGACAAAAAATTATAAAATATTGTCATAAAGCGAAAAATGCCATCTAACAGTCGATCCGGCTGTTATTTGCATGCAATAGATTTCAATTTAGCATTTTTTGCTTCATGACAATATTTTATATTTTTTTGTTGCTGTAACCGTTTCAAATTATTCATTATGATTATGGTTAGAGGAAATGACTACATTTTTGCCATGCAAATGAATTAATAAACCATTATAAGCATTTATAGTAAGCACTGAACTTAGTCACTGATTTGGTTCCGACCGCCTCTTAAGGCGGGAATGAAGCACTAAATGCAACTCGGGAGCAAAGTCTATTTCTTTCTCAGGTATTTATTCTCCTTACTTTGCTTCGCTCGCTCGGATCGCAAATTTACTTTCTGGAGAAATATACAATTTTACTCCTAGGTTGTATAATGTATTCTTATTAAAAAAAGGTTTAGTCTAAGTTTTCAAAAAATATAGAAAAATATGTAATATATGATATATTTTTTTATAAATTTTGCCAAAATTTTGTAAAAGTATGATATCAAATTTTCAAGTTTTTCATCACAAGTTCTTAACAATTTAAGTCAATGATAACATTTAAATTATGTTTTGTGTAAGTTTAACTAAACTACTGCTAAAATTCTTAGAAGTTCATAATTTTTGCTGAATACTTACGGAATCTAGCTCTCTAGAAAATCAATAGAAATTCTTAATTTTATTTTCAATTTAAAAAAATCAAACAAAAAGTACAAAACTGATTTAAGATTAGGAATCGTGTTATTGATTTAACAATAATTATTACATAATTAACAATAATATTTATTAATTTTTTTAATGAACATTTTTTCATTTTAAAGATTATAATTCTAACTTTCAAACAACATTCAATTATCTTATAAGATAATTTTTAGTATATATATTATATTTTACTTAAAATTTGTATAACAATTGAAACTACTTCATTTTCTTTTTTTTCTTGCTCAATGTCTCAATAATATCATCCACTTTTCTTTTTTTTTCTTTGAATCCTTTTGAATTCACGCTTTTCTTTATTTCTATTTTTGTTCCCAATTTCTTATTTTCACTTCTTACTTTTACTTTTTTTTTATCTTAATTTTTTTTTTTATCATTATTTGATAGTTTTTCTTTGTCTCTTTCTTGATTTAGGTTTTTTTTTCTTTATTATTCTTTTGCTCTGTTTTTTTCTTTGATTTCTCTGGTTCTTGACTAACATTATTTTCTTTCTCTGGTTGCGTCTTGTTAGTGTTTTGTTTATTAATAAGATTTTTCTCGCTTTCCTCTTTAAATTTTTCTAAATTTTCAATTGATTTTTCATCTTGGCACTCTGCGGCTAGTTTATCATCAAATTTATTTTCAATTGATTCTTTAAAGTTTTCATACTCTTTTTGCTTTTCATGTGGTTTCATGGAGTCTTCTTTGCTAACGATTTTTCCCTTATTTGATTCTTTCAATTTTTCTTTTTTTTTTGTTTTATTTGCTTTTTACCTTGTTTCGTTTGTTTTTCTTTTTCTTGATTAAGATTTTTCTTTTGTTCTATATTAATTTCTTGCTCTTTATTTTTCTCTGATTTCTTAAGTTTTTCACTGATATTTTTTTCTTTTTTTGGTTGCTTCTTGCTTACGTTTAGTATAGTATTAACTTTTTTATTATTTATTTCTTTTAATTTTTTATCTTTTTTGAGCTTTTCAATTTGTTTTAAATCTTCCTGCTCCACAACTTTTTTATCATCAAATTGATTTTCATTTAATCATTTTAACTTTTTATGTTTTTTTTTGCTTTTTTTGTTGTTTTTTTTAAATCTTCTTCATTAACAATTTTTTTATCATTTAATTCTTTTGAATTTCCTTTTTTTTTGCTTGCCACCTTGTTCACCAACTTCTTTCTTTCCATTTAATTTTTTCAAGTTTTCGTCCTTTTTTTGTTCATTTACTTCATTGTGTTTAATTTCCTTTTTATGTATGCTATTTTTCCACTGTTCTGCATTATATTCTCTTCCTTTTCTGATCTTGAAATTTTCTTCTCTTTAGGATTTCTTGAACAGCCTTATGTTAATACCTCCCTGTATTTTTGGTGAGAGATTGTATATTTCTTCTTGGCCACGTTATTATTTACAAAAACTAAAAATTTTTCAATTTTCATAAAACAGTTAATAAAATAATTTTTTTAAAATGTACCACTCACTTTCTACAGCTTGATATATATCTTCAGGGATTCGATCCCATCCAATTCGTACCGTCAGAGAACTTTTTTTTAATCTCTCTTCTCCCAAAATTAGTTCCATAATTCATCGAACCATCTCTCCAGGATTCTTGTAGCATGCAGCTTGTATCGTTCGTAGCTTCCACTCATCCACCATTATATTCATGCCTTCCACTAGTTCAACCTGAATGAAAAATCAAAATAAAATTAAAAATAATATATATAGAAAATAATGTACAGAAAATTCTTAACACTTTAGTACTAACTAAATTATTTTTTTTCTTGCAAGCTGATTCTATTGGAAAATCTTCACACTAAAAATAAAAAAATTTTTATTTTTAAATAACCAATATTCTATCAAATAAATGTAAATATTACTTTGTTTGAATCTGATTGTTCCAAATTTAAAGTTTTAGCTAACTTTAAAATTTGTACCAGTTTATGGTAATCTTCTTTGGAAACCGTTTCTAGTAACAACATCATTTTTGGATTGGTTTTTCTTGACATCGATATAATTTTTCGTTGGTTTACTATTCTCGTTTTCATGATTGTCATCGGCTTGTTTTCACTATCGTTTATTTCCTCGTCATCATCATTGTAATCATCTTTCTCTTCATATCGTTCATTTCCTCGACATCATTATTTTCATCGTCTTTTTCTTTATCATCCTTCATTTTCTCGTCATCAAAATTTTCATCATCTTTTCCTTTACCATCGTTCATTTCCTTGTTATCATCATTGTCATCACTGATTTTTTGCTCATTGTCTTTTTCTTCAATATCATCGTCTTTTCCGTCTTCATCGCTATGATTCTCCTTCTCATGATCAGAATCATCAAGTGATACTTCGTCACTTATTTCATCACTTTTGAAATGAAATATGAAATATTATGGTTATAAAACAATATGCTAAATAAAAAAAATTAGATAAAGGAAATACTGATTCTTATGTGTAACATAAAAATTAAAAAATTTATGCTCCTTTTAAATTTTTCACAAAAAAAAATTATTCTTACAAAAAACTTTTTATTATTTTTAGAAATATAGATTCAAATAATAATTTTAAAGAATCAAAAAATAAATATACAAAATGAAATATTCCATTACTTTTAATAAATATTATAGAAAATTATTTTTTACTTACTCATCATTCGATGTTTCTTTACTATCATCGAAAATTGGTTTTGTTTTAAGCAGCTCATCGTACTCCTCATTCATGACTTTTCGTTTTAAAGTTTGAACTTCCTTTTTTTCTAATTTTTTGTAAACGTCGGCCTAATAGTTGATCAGGGCCAACAAATTTTTTTTCAGGCGTTAAAATATCTCCCTCCTGTGTCACCTGCAATGATTCCAGCTAATTCTTTTGTTCTAATAAAATAAAATTAATTTAGTAAATAAAAATTAAATAATTTTAAACTCTTTTAAGTAAGTGATGAAAATTCTATTATTTTATAAAGTTTATTTATTTTTCAATTTAACAAAATTTTTTTTACATTTTAAAACTTTATGTATTAACAAAATAATTTTCAATGTACATAAATATTATTTAAAATTTTATTTACAATAAGCACTTTATTTTAAAAATAATTTAATGAAAAAATAATGATTCATAAATACCACTCTTTTTGAGAACTTTAGCAGCATACCATTTAGTCTCTCACTTAGCTTCCACCTTGTTCCCTTTTTCTTTAATATGTTTCAAAGATAGCACACTAATTTGCTTCGTCTCTGACCAGAGTACTAGCGCAAACATTCTTCTTAACCTTTAAAATGACAGATTTGTCAGTATTTAGTGAAGTCAGTATAATATCGATTTAGCGTCTTCTAATGTCAATATGAAAACAAAGTTTTAATGTGAATGGGTTCGATTATTATTGGTGTTAACTTAACATTTTTTTTCTTTAGTTATTTTCAAAAAGAATAAAAATAATTCTTTATGCTCTTATTTTTCTAAACAATACACATGATGAAGCTTTACAATTTTGATAAAGTTCGTTCAAATTTGCAAATACCAATTTTTCACAGGCTTTTTTTTATAAATCGAAAAATTTTTTTAAGAATTTATGAAATATTGTAAAATTTAGCGATAAATTTTAAATTTTAAAACTAAAAATATAATATAGAAACTTATAATAACGCATTAAGAAGATTTTTAGGCATTTTTTTTATTTAACTCATTTTATTAAAGATTATATATTAAAAGAAAGTAAGGTATTACTGATAATTTTATCAATATAATTCAAAGGATCGATTATTATTTATAAAAAAGATTTCTGATTGCCTTCAATAATTTTAAGACAAAAATTATTGACAAAATAAGATGAAAATGATTAAAATATCGTTAAAAACTATCTACTAATTTCATTTTATTTATATATATTTAAATCATAAAGTTCTGAAGAAGAATTGCTTGTTACAAAATTATTAAGTAATAAATATGCAATTTAATTTAAAATTAATGTTTTGTATAAGAATTAATAAAATTTCCATATTAATTTTCTCAAAGAAAAGTTATATTACTCTATAATAAACACTTGAACTTAATATTTAAACATTGCGACCTTCGTTTTTTTAACCTATACATTAATAGATTTAATATTCTAAACATGAAGTTAGTTCACGTATCGATTGAGCGGTTTCTATAAATATTGGAAAAAAAATTTTTATTTAAATTTATAAAGACGTAAATCATATAATATTAGTGTCTTGTAATGTTATAAGTTATTGATAGTAGAGTTGTAATAACATTATCGTTTGTAAATAAAAGTAAGTGTAGATTTTAAAAGTAAGTTTAGATGTATAGATAATAATATAACCAAATTTTATTGAAAACGTTGTATACGCTAAGATAGTCATTGAAAACATCATAATAAGTTTTAATTGAACTAGTTTTTAAGCAGCTGATGTAAAAGTAAAACTAATCTCATACAAAAACGCTACTTATATACAAAAAAGTATTCAAAAATACAAGTAGAATCACAAATTTATAAAATTAAGTAAAATCAAAAATTCTTTTTAGCATAATAATATCATTTAAGGAGGCATGAGCGGGCTAAGATCGTTGATAATGTAGAATGCAACTTATTTTATTCCTAACCCTAGATCTGTCAAAATTGTTTTGTTAATCTTTTTAAAAACTGTATGTTCTGTATGATTCCATATGTTATCCACGTGTTCTTTTCGCATTCGATCCAACCCTAACCATGCAATGTTGACAGAACACAAAAACACATGAAATTTTTTCTATTCAATCATAAATAAATCTTTTTTTCAGTGGTTAACCGAATTTAAAAAATAGCTTATCTTAAACTTAACAAAAAAAGCTAATGATTGATCACCATTTCATACGTGTCTATATTTTTATTTGAAAATAATGAATAATTTTGCATTTAATTCCATAAGTTTACATGTTAAAGTTACGAATTTTTAATTTAATTTTACTCATTTATTTGATGGTTGACCCCATTTGTTCTTTATACCATTGTAAAGCTCTGAGTTTCTACTTTTATTTGTATTTGTTTTAGATAATCCTATATTTTTAGGCGTAACCCGCTCATGCCTCCTTAATTTGATTCTTATTCTATACATTCAGTTGATCAAGAGTATTATTAGGAAATTGGATCTACGTCAATATTCTCGTACAAGCAAATATCGGATCTTTTCGAAAAATAATGATTCTTCTGATGATAGCCATGAAGATTCATCTACCACTGACATAGATTCTGATGATAATGATACTGATTCTACTACAACTGAAAGTGATGATTCTAAAGAATGAAATAGTGAAAAAGGTTAGCATTGTTAATAATAAAACATTTAATTATTCTAAATAAATTTTTGTCACATTAAAAGTTTATATCTCACATAAAAAAATATTTCTTAAGGTTTTTATCGTTAATAATGATTATTATAATGATATATTCTGTTTATTACTTTTACATGAAATAAAATTAATGGATTATTTTTTCATCGAAAAAGGATATGAAGCAGATAACAGCTTTCGGGACTATTGGGACAGAGTAAGTGATCATAAACACTCACGTGACGATTGTGAAGAGCATTACGATAACAATACTTATTCAGGTAATTAAAAATTAATATGAATTGTGAACCAAAGTAAAAGTGTTCATAATAACCCTTATTGCTACGTATAATAAATCATTTTATGAATTTCTGTGTAAAATAAAATTCGTTTCGCCAAAGTTGAGCATTTCATATATATATATATATATACACGGTGGGCCATTTTAATCTATGCACCTGAAAAACTCAGTAAGTTCGCATCCTATCAAAAAATGACCTTCATAAAAGTTGTAGGATACAAAGGGGGTCAAACAATAGTGACCTTGAATTTGACCTTCAAGCTGACCTTCAAGGTCAAATCAAGGTCAACTTGAGTTTTTTAAATGGAAACCCCTATTTTTTACACCGGAATCGGAAAGGGCGGGAAATTTTACGTCCGAATATGCTCTTAGGTCATCTGACTTCGATGACCTCAAAGGTCAGATGAAGGTCATAAATACGAAATAATCGGATGGCTATGAAAAATCTTAGGTAGGGTATTGCCGAAAAAGTATAGGTCAACGCTGAATTTCTCGTTAAAAATTACTCAAATTATGATCTTCATTTTTTCGACAACACCTTACATAAGAATGTTGACAGCTACCCAATTATTTCGTATTTATGACCTTCACCTGACCTTTGAGGTCATCGAGGTCAGATGACCTGACAGCATATCCAGACGTTAAATTTCCCGCCCTTTCCTATTCCGGTGTAAAAAATAGGGGTTTCCATTTAAAAAACTCAAGTTGACCTTGATTTGACCTTAAAGGTCAGCTTGAAGGTCAAATTCAAGGTCACTATTGTTTGACCCCCTTTGTATCCTACAACTTTTATAAAGGTCATTTTTTGATAGGATGCGAACTTACTGAGTTTTTCAGGTGCATAGATTAAAATGGCCCACCGTGTATATATATATATATATATATGAAATTATACATTAAAACGTACAACAATATCGTTTACATTTAGTTGTATCATTCTTCTTTCTTCTTTCTTTTTCTTTAATTGGCCTTTCGATTTTTCATCATAGGCCATCATCAATTTTTGCCCCGGGGGGACTTTTTATTATTAATTTTTTGTGTTGTTCCGAGGAACTCTCTATTTTGTGTTTTGTGTTCTTCGGGTTTTATTCCCCACGGAAAACTACGAAAATTGTTTTTCCCAATTTTCCCAGGGAGTCAAAACCCCGATCCACTAGGACGCAAGCCAGCTGCCTTAAGCAACTGAGTTACTTTTCGTCCTTTAACGACGGAGCTCGTAAGTGTGTTCATAGGAACAAAGCACATGCAACAGAGGTGTTTGCTTGAAAAACAGCCGCGAGCGGGCTTCGATCCACGGTCCCCCGAGAATACGAATCCAATGCTCTTACCGACTGTGCCACAGACCGGCTCAGTTGTATCATTAAAATATGCTTACTCGAAATAATAGCGATTTGAAATAAAAATAAAGAAAAATGTAAACCTTAAAGAATTTTTATAATATTTAGTAACTGGCAATCATGCAAATGTAAGCCAATTGTATATATATACACTAGGAGGGGGGGTACCCCCCTGCTCGCCCTGCTTGCCAACCCCCCAATACATGATGTACTTATCCTTGAATATTATGAAATTTAATGCTATAAATTTAATTAAATTCAAATGAGGTGTTAAAGTAATTATGCTGTAAAACATATCAAGTTTAACACAATTTGCATAAAAATCAATGCATTTTGCAGTAATTATACTGTAAATTACATAAATTTTAATGCAAAAGTACATAATTTGCATTAAAGTTTGTATAATTTACAGGATAATTACTGCAAAATAAATTGATTTTTATGTAACTTGCAATGATTATTATGCAAATAGCATTAAATTTCATAACTTTTACAGCATAACTATTGTAACAGCTTAAATTATTTTAATTTACGCATTAAATTTTATGTCATTTTTAACAGTGTTTATTCTAATAACCATTTAAATTAGTGATTATTGAACAAATTATTATTTTTTATAGTACATTGTATTTCTATCTAATTTAGTCCTTTTATATATTTAGCTATATGCACGATATATAAATTGCAATTTTCCACCATAAAGCTTTCAATTTTTAGTTATTTCATGTAGTTCTAATTTTCCAATACTCTGATTGAATCTGTATTGATAAAATGTAGCAAAGTGATAAAAATCGAGGAATAATAAATTTATTATAAACATTGATTCCATGTTACTTCATTATCTAAAAATATAATGTAAAAAATAGGTTTTTTATTCCAATTTTCAAAACAAATTCATAAGTACATATAAAGTTGTTAAATTGATATTCGTTAAAATATGATTTAAAAAAATGGCTATATTTTGAATTCAAAACAAAGCAGACTTGTATAATTAGTAAAATTGTCATAATTTGAAAACATGAATGACTTTTATCCGTTAATACCACATTGCTAACCTTTTCATCCTATAAAATACCATAATTTTTATCAATAATATATTTCTCTTTATGCTAAACCTCATAATTAAAAAAATATACATAGTTTTTATTCTCATTCACCATCACTATTGCCACACATTAAACAATTAATATCCCTAAACATGTAAACGTAGTTTGCGAATAACTCAAATATTTTAATTTTCTCTCTTAGTATATGTATACATATATATGTACATTTCTCTCATGTATTATAAAATACATAGACAATAATGTATATATCCGGAAACTTTTCGAATGCTCTCGATTAAATCGAGCCCGGGATTGCAAGATAGTTGAGATTCAAGTTCTACCAAGCTTTAAACCAACTTGTGTACATCTCTCTCTTCTCCAACTTTTAACTCCTCGTTCTCCTCCCCTTCCCCCAAAAAAAATCTATCCGAAACGAATTCAATACGCAGTACTATTCAGTCCAGTTTTCTTGTTTATGAAAATGTCAAATTTGAGTTAATTATTTTTCGTGATTTGAACGTTTCCCACACAGCATGAAAGATATCATTGAAATATTCCGAAATATTCCAATGGAATATTTTATTGAAATATGTATAGAAGCTTTATGGAGGTGAACAGAAATATTTCTGGAATATTGCAAAGGAAACTTTTTACGAAGAACCCCTGGAAGCCTCCATAAACCTTCCAAAAAAGATTCCGTTGAAAGATTGATGAATCGTTGCACCAAAAGATTTCATGGAAGCCTTATAGAAGACTCCGTTTCCCTTTCGGGGAAATGTTGGGAATTTTCACTGGAATATTCCAACTCAAGTCTCCTGGAAGATTCCGAAAACCTTCCAAGGAGGATTCCGTTGCAAGATTGATGAATCATTGCACCGAAAAATTTCATGAAAACTTGAATGGAAGACTCCGTTTACCTTTCAGCAAAATATTGAAAATTGTCATTGAAACATTCCAGTGGAAGGCTCCTGAAAGCTTCCGTAAACCTTCCTAGGAAGATTCCGTTGCAAGATTGATGGATCATTGCACCGAAAGATTTCATAAAAACTTGAATGAAAGACTCTGTTTACCTTTCAGCGAAATATTGAAAATTGTCATTGAAACATTCCAGTAGAAGGCTCTTTAAAGCTTCCGTAAACCTTCCAAGGAGGATTCCGTTGCAAGATTGATGAATCATTGCACCGAAAAATTTCATGAAAACTTGAATGGAAGACTCCGTTTACCTCTCAGCAAAATATTGAAAATTATCATTGAAACATTCCAGTGGAAGGCTCCTGAAAGCTTCCGTAAACCTTCCATGAAAGATTTTGTTAGAAGATTGATGAATCATTGCACCAAAAGATTTCATGGAAGGTTTATAGAAGACTTTGTTTTCCTTTCGGAGATATGTTGGAAATTTTTACTGGAATATTCCGATTTATGTCTCCTATAAGATTCCGTAAACCTTCAAAGGAAGATTTCGTTGGAAGATTGATGAATTATTGCACCGAAAGATTTCATGGAAGCTTGAATGGAAGGCTCCGATTACCTTTCAGGGTAATATTGAAAATTGTCATCGAAACATTCCAGTGGAAGGCTCCTGAAAGCTTCCGTAAACCTCCCAAGGAAGATTTTGTTGGAAGATTAACCTTTTAAGGACGGGACTGGTCGATATATCGACCACCAATTTTATCAGGCACTCCACGTGATATATTTTTCCATTTTATGCACAAATATTGTTTAAAAAAAAAGTCGAATTTCACCGTCAAAATCCCCGTCCTTAAAAGGTTAATGAATCATTACACTGGAAGATTTCATGGAAGCTCGAATGGAAGACTTCGTCAACCTTTCAGCGAAATAATGAAGATGTTTACTGAAATATTCCGGTTCGAGTATCCTGGGAGCTGCCGTAAACCTTGCAAGGAAGATTCTGTTGGAAGATTGATGAATTATTGCACCGAAAGATTTCATGAAAACTTGAATGAAAGACTTTGTTTACCTTTCAGCAAAACATTGGAAATTGTCATCGAAACATTATAGTGAAAGGCTCCTGAAAGCTTCCGTAAACCTTCCAAGGAAGATTTTGTTGGAAAATTGATAAATCATTACACCGGAAGATTTCATGGAAGCTTGAATGAAAGACTCTGTTTACCTATCAGCGAAATATTGAAAATTGTCATGAAAACATTCCAGGAGAAGGCTCCTTAAAGCTTCCGTAAACTTTCCAAGGAAGGTTCCGTTGGAAGATTGATGAATCATTGCACCGAGAGAATTCATAAAAACTTGAATGGAAGACTTCGTTAACCTTTCAGCGAAACATTGAAAATTGTCATTGAAACATTCCAGTAGAAGGCTCCTTAAAGCTTCCGTAAACCTCCAAAAAAAGGATTCCGTTGGAAGATTGATGAATCGTTGCACCGAAAGAATTCATGAAAACTTGAATGAAAGACTTTGTTTACCTTTCAGCGAAACATTAAGAATCGTCATTGAGACATTCGAGTGGAAGGCTCCTGTAAGCTTCGGTAAACCTTCCATGAAAGATTCCGTTGCAAGATTGATGAATCATTGCACCGAAAGATTTCATAAAAATTTGAATGAAAGACTCCGTTTACCTTTCAGCGAAATATTGAAAATTGTCATTGAAACATTCGAGTGGAAAGCTCCTGTAAGGTTCCGTAAACCTTCCATGAAAGATTCCGTTGAAAGATTGATGAATCATTACACCAAAAGATTTCATGGAAGGTTTATAGAAGACTTTGTTTTCCATTCGGGTAAATGTTGGGAATTTTTACTGGAATATTCCGATTTATGTCTCCTGGAAGATTCCGTAAACCTTCCAAGGAAGATTACGTTGCAAGATTGATGAATCATTGCACTGAAAGATTTCATGAAGAATTGAATGGAAGACTTCGTTTACCTTTCATCGAAATATTGAAAATTGTCATTTAAACATTCCAGTGCAAGGCTCCTTAAAGCTTCCTTAAACCTTCCAAGAAAGAATCCGTTAGAAGATTGATAAATTATTACACCGAAAGATTTCATGGAAGCTTTGAAGAAGGCTCTATTTTCCTTTCGGGGAAAAGTTGGAAATTTTCACAGAAATATTCCGACTTGAGTCTCCTCGGAAGATTCCGTAAACCTTCCAAGAAAGATTCCGTTGCAAGATTGATGAATCATTGCACTGAAAGATTTCATGAAGACTTGAATGGAAGACTTCGTTTACCTTTCATCGAAATATTAAAAATCGTCATTGAAACATTCGAGTGGAAGGCTCCTGTAAGCTTCCGTAAACCTTCCATGAAAGATTTTGTTAGAAAGATTGATGAATCATTGCACTCAAAGATTTCATGGAAGGTTTATAGAAGACTTTGTTTTCCTTTCGGAGATATGTTGGGAATTTTTACTGGAATATTCCGATTTATGTCTCCTATAAGATTCCGTAAACCTTCCAAGGAAGATTTCGTTGGAAGATTGATGAATTATTGCACCGAAAAATTTATGGAAGCATGAATGGAAGGCTCCGATTACCTTTCAGGGTAATATTAAAAATTGTCATCGAAACATTCCAGTGAAAGGCTCCTGAAAGCTTCCGTCAACCTTCCAAGGAAGATTCTGTTGGAAGATTAATGAATCATTACACCGGAAGATTTCATGGAAGCTTGAATGGAAGACTTCGTCAACCTTTCAGCGAAATAATGAAGATGTTTACTGAAATATTCCGGTTCGAGTATCCTGGGAGCTTCCGAAACCTTCAGGAAGATTCTGTTGGAAGATTGATGAATTATTCACCGAAAGAATTCATGAGAACTTGAATGGAAGACTTCCTTCACTTTTTAGCGTAATATTGAAAATTGTTATCGAAACATTCCAGTGGAAGGCTCCTGAAAGCTTCCGTAAACCTTCCAAGAAAGATTTTGTTGGAAGATTGATGAATCATCACACCGGAAGATTTCATGGAAGCTTGAATGAAAGACTCTGTTTACCTTACAGCGAAATATTGAAAATTGTCATTGAAACATTCCAGGAGAAGGCTCTCTAAAGCTTCCGTAAACTTTCCGAGGAAGATTCCGTTGGAAGATTGATGAATCATTGCACCGAAAAAATTTATGAAAACTTGAATAGAAGACTTCGTTTACCTTTCAGCGAAACATTGAAAATTGTCATTGAAACATTCCAGTAGAAGGCTCCTTAAAGCTTTCGTAAACCTTTCAAGGAAGATTCCGTTGGAAGATTGATGAATCATTGCACCGAAAGAATTCATGAAAACTTGAATGGAAGACTTCCTTTACTTTTCAGCGTAATATTGAAAATTGTCATCGAAACATTCTAGTGGAAGGCTCCTGAAAGCTTTTGTAAACCTTTCAAGGAAGATTTTGTTGGAAGATTGATAAATCATTACACCGGAAGATTTCATGGAAGCTTGAATGAAAGACTCTGTTTACCTATCAGCGAAATATTGAAAATTGACATGAAAACATTCCAGGAGAAGGCTCCTTAAAGCTTCCGTAAACTTTCCAAGGAAGGTTCCGTTGGAAGATTGATGAATCATTGCACCGAGAGAATTCATGAAAACTTGAATGGAAGACTTCGTTTACCTTTCAGCGAAACATTGAAAATTGTCATTGAAACATTCCAGTAGAAGGCTCCTTAAAGCTTCCGTAAACCTCCAAAAAAAGGATTCCGTTGGAAGATTGATGAATCGTTGCACCGAAAGAATTCATGAAAACTTGAATGAAAGACTTTGTTTACCTTTCAGCGAAACATTAAGAATCGTCATTGAGACATTCGAGTGGAAGGCTCCTGTAAGCTTCGGTAAACCTTCCATAAAAGATTCCGTTGCAAGATTAATGAATCATTGCACCGAAAGATTTCATAAAAATTTGAATGAAAGACTCCGTTTACCTTTCAGCGAAATATTGAAAATTGTCATTGAAACATTCGAGTGGAAAGCTCCTGTAAGGTTCCGTAAACCTTCCATGAAAGATTCCGTTGAAAGATTGATGAATCATTACACCAAAAGATTTCATGGAAGGTTTATAGAAGACTTTGTTTTCCATTCGGGTAAATGTTGGGAATTTTTACTGGAATATTCCGATTTATGTCTCCTGGAAGATTCCGTAAACCTTCCAAGGAAGATTACGTTGCAAGATTGATGAATCATTGCACTGAAAGATTTCATGAAGAATTGAATGGAAGACTTCGTTTACCTTTCATCGAAATATTGAAAATTGTCATTTAAACATTCCAGTGCAAGGCTCCTTAAAGCTTCCTTAAACCTTCCAAGAAAGAATCCGTTAGAAGATTGATAAATTATTACACCGAAAGATTTCATGGAAGCTTTGAAGAAGGCTCTATTTTCCTTTCGGGGAAAAGTTGGAAATTTTCACAGAAATATTCCGACTTGAGTCTCTCGGAAGATTCCGTAAACCTTCCAAGAAAGATTCCGTTGCAAGATTGATGAATCATTGCACTGAAAGATTTCATGAAGACTTGAATGGAAGACTTCGTTTACCTTTCATCGAAATATTGAAAATCGTCATTGAAACATTCGAGTGGAAGGCTCCTGTAAGCTTCCGTAAACCTTCCATAAAAGATTTTGTTAGAAAGATTGATGAATCATTGCACCAAAAGATTTCATGTAAGGTTTATAGAAGACTTTGTTCTCCTTTCGGAGATATGTTAGGAATTTTTACTGGAATATTCCGATTTATGTCTCCTATAAGATTCCGTAAACCTTCCAAGGAAGATTTCGTTGGAAGATTGGTGAATTATTGCACCGAAAAATTTATGGAAGCATGAATGGAAGGCTCCGATTACATTTCAGGGTAATATTAAAAATTGTCATCGAAACATTATAGTGAAAGGCTCCTGAAAGCTTCCGTAAACCTTCCAAGGAAGATTTTGTTGGAAAATTGATAAATCATTACACCGAAAGATTTCATGGAAGTTTGAATGAAAGACTCTGTTTACCTATCAGCGAAATATTGAAAATGGTCATGAAAACATTCTAGGAGAAGGCTCCTTAAAGCTTCCGTAAACTTTCCAAGGAAGGTTCCGTTGGAAGATTGATGAATCATTGCACCGAGAGAATTCATGAAAACTTGAATGGAAGACTTCGTTTACCTTTCAGCGAAACATTGAAAATTGTCATCGA
This sequence comes from Anastatus disparis, assembly GCA_017163975.1. Taxonomy (NCBI): domain Eukaryota; kingdom Metazoa; phylum Arthropoda; class Insecta; order Hymenoptera; family Eupelmidae; genus Anastatus; species Anastatus disparis. Next base: position 78,841 of record JAFFSR010000080.1, read on the forward strand.
AACATTCTAGTGGAAGGCTCCTGAAAGCTTTTGTAAACCTCCAAAAAAAGGATTACGTTGGAAGATTGATAAATCGTTGCACTGAAAGAATTCATGAAAACTTGAATAAAAGACTTTGTTTACCTTTCAGCGAAACATTGAGAATCGTCATTGAGACATTCGAGTGGAAGGCTCCTGTAAGCTTCGGTAGACCTTCCATGAAAGATTCCGTTGCAAGATTGATGGATCATTGCACCGAAAGATTTCATAAAAATTTGAATGAAAGACTCTGTTTACCTTTCAGCAAAATATTGAAAATTGTCATTGAAACATTCCAGTAGAAGGCTCCTTAAAGCTTCCGTAGACCTTCCAAGGAAGATTCCGTTGGAAGATTGATGAATCATTGCACCGAAAGAATTCATGAAGACTTGAATGGAAGACTTCGTTTACCTTGTAGCGAAACATTGGAAATCGTCATTGAAACATTCGAGTGGAAAGCTCCTGTAAGGTTCCGTAAACCTTCCATGAAAGATTCCGTTGAAAGATTGATGAATCATTACACCAAAAGATTTCATGGAAGGTTTATAGAAGACTTTGTTTTCCATTCGGGTAAATGTTGGGAATTTTTACTGAAATATTCCGATTTATGTCTCCTGGAAGATTCCGTAAACCTTCCAAGGAAGATTTCGTTGCAAGATTGATGAATCATTGCACTGAAAGATTTCATGAAGAATTGAATGGAAGACTTCGTTTACCTTTCATCGAAATATTGAAAATTGTCATTTAAACATTTCAGTGCAAGGCTCCTTAAAGCTTCCTTAAACCTTCCAAGAAAGAATCCGTTAAAAGATTGATAAATTATTACACCGAAAGATTTCATGGAAGCTTTGAAGAAGGCTCTGTTTTCCTTTCGGGGAAAAGTTGGAAATTTTCACAGAAATATTCCGACTTGAGTCTCCTGGAAGATTCCGTAAACCTTCCAAGAAAGATTCCGTTGCAAGATTGATGAATCATTGCACTGAAAGATTTCATGAAGACTTGAATGGAAGACTTCGTTTACCTTTCATCGAAATATTAAAAATCGTCATTGAAACATTCGAGTGGAAGGCTCCTGTAAGCTTTCGTAAACCTTCCATGAAAGATTTTGTTAGAAAGATTGATGAATCATTGCACTCAAAGATTTCATGGAAGGTTTATAGAAGACTTTGTTTTCCTTTCGGAGATATGTTGGGAATTTTTACTGGAATATTCCGATTTATGTCTCCTATAAGATTCCGTAAACCTTCCAAGGAAGATTTCGTTGGAAGATTGATGAATTATTGCACCGAAAAATTTATGGAAGCATGAATGGAAGGCTCCGATTACCTTTCAGGGTAATATTAAAAATTGTCATCGAAACATTCCAGTGAAAGGCTCCTGAAAGCTTCCGTAAACCTTCCAAGGAAGATTCTGTTGGAAGATTAATGAATCATTACACCGGAAGATTTCATGGAAGCTTGAATAAAAGACTTCGTCAACCTTTCAGCGAAATAATGAAGATGTTTACTGAAATATTCCGGTTCGAGTATCCTGGGAGCTTCCGTAAACCTTGCAAGGAAGATTCTGTTGGAAGATTGATGAATTATTGCACCGAAAGAATTCATGAGAACTTGAATGGAAGACTTCCTTCACTTTTTAGCGTAATATTGAAAATTGTTATCGAAACATTCCAGTGGAAGGCTCCTGAAAGCTTCCGTAAACCTTCCAAGAAAGATTTTGTTGGAAGATTGATGAATCATCACACCGGAAGATTTCATGGAAGCTTGAATGAAAGACTCTGTTTACCTTTCAGCGAAATATTGAAAATTGTCATTGAAACATTCCAGGAGAAGGCTCTCTAAAGCTTCCGTAAACTTTCCAAGGAAGATTCCGTTGGAAGATTGATGAATCATTGCACCGAAAAAATTTATGAAAACTTGAATAGAAGACTTCGTTTACCTTTCAGCGAAACATTGAAAATTGTCATTGAAACATTCCAGTAGAAGGCTCCTTAAAGCTTTCGTAAACCTTTCAAGGAAGATTCCGTTGGAAGATTGATGAATCATTGCACCGAAAGAATTCATGAAAACTTGAATGGAAGACTTCCTTTACTTTTCAGCGTAATATTGAAAATTGTCATTGAAACATTCCAGTAGAAGGCTCCTTAAAGCTTCCGTAGACCTTCCAAGGAAGATTCCGTTGGAAGATTGATGAATCATTGCACCGAAAGAATTCATGAAGACTTGAATGGAAGACTTCGTTTACCTTATAGCGAAACATTGGAAATCGTCATTGAAACATTCGAGTGGAAAGCTCCTGTAAGGTTCCGTAAACCTTCCATGAAAGATTCCGTTGAAAGATTGATGAATCATTACACCAAAAGATTTCATGGAAGGTTTATAGAAGACTTTGTTTTCCATTCGGGTAAATGTTGGGAATTTTTACTGAAATATTCCGATTTATGTCTCCTGGAAGATTCCGTAAACCTTCCAAGGAAGATTTCGTTGCAAGATTGATGAATCATTGCACTGAAAGATTTCATGAAGAATTGAATGGAAGACTTCGTTTACCTTTCATCGAAATATTGAAAATTGTCATTTAAACATTTCAGTGCAAGGCTCCTTAAAGCTTCCTTAAACCTTCCAAGAAAGAATCCGTTAAAAGATTGATAAATTATTACACCGAAAGATTTCATGGAAGCTTTGAAGAAGGCTCTGTTTTCCTTTCGGGGAAAAGTTGGAAATTTTCACAGAAATATTCCGACTTGAGTCTCCTGGAAGATTCCGTAAACCTTCCAAGAAAGATTCCGTTGCAAGATTGATGAATCATTGCACTGAAAGATTTCATGAAGACTTGAATGGAAGACTTCGTTTACCTTTCATCGAAATATTAAAAATCGTCATTGAAACATTCGAGTGGAAGGCTCCTGTAAGCTTCCGTAAACCTTCCATGAAAGATTTTGTTAGAAAGATTGATGAATCATTGCACTCAAAGATTTCATGGAAGGTTTATAGAAGACTTTGTTTTCCTTTCGGAGATATGTTGGGAATTTTTACTGGAATATTCCGATTTATGTCTCCTATAAGATTCCGTAAACCTTCCAAGGAAGATTTCGTTGGAAGATTGATGAATTATTGCACCGAAAAATTTATGGAAGCATGAATGGAAGGCTCCGATTACCTTTCAGGGTAATATTAAAAATTGTCATCGAAACATTCCAGTGAAAGGCTCCTGAAAGCTTCCGTAAACCTTCCAAGGAAGATTCTGTTGGAAGATTAATGAATCATTACACCGGAAGATTTCATGGAAGCTTGAATGGAAGACTTCGTCAACCTTTCAGCGAAATAATGAAGATGTTTACTGAAATATTCCGGTTCGAGTATCCTGGGAGCTTCCGTAAACCTTGCAAGGAAGATTCTGTTGGAAGATTGATGAATTATTGCACCGAAAGAATTCATGAGAACTTGAATGGAAGACTTCCTTCACTTTTTAGCGTAATATTGAAAATTGTTATCGAAACATTCCAGTGGAAGGCTCCTGAAAGCTTCCGTAAACCTTCCAAGAAAGATTTTGTTGGAAGATTGATGAATCATCACACCGGAAGATTTCATGGAAGCTTGAATGAAAGACTCTGTTTACCTTTCAGCGAAATATTGAAAATTGTCATTGAAACATTCCAGGAGAAGGCTCTCTAAAGCTTCCGTAAACTTTCCAAGGAAGATTCCGTTGGAAGATTGATGAATCATTGCACCGAAAAAATTTATGAAAACTTGAATAGAAGACTTCGTTTACCTTTCAGCGAAACATTGAAAATTGTCATTGAAACATTCCAGTAGAAGGCTCCTTAAAGCTTTCGTAAACCTTTCAAGGAAGATTCCGTTGGAAGATTGATGAATCATTGCACCGAAAGAATTCATGAAAACTTGAATGGAAGACTTCCTTTACTTTTCAGCGTAATATTGAAAATTGTCATTGAAACATTCCAGTAGAAGGCTCCTTAAAGCTTCCGTAGACCTTCCAAGGAAGATTCCGTTGGAAGATTGATGAATCATTGCACCGAAAGAATTCATGAAGACTTGAATGGAAGACTTCGTTTACCTTATAGCGAAACATTGGAAATCGTCATTGAAACATTCGAGTGGAAAGCTCCTGTAAGGTTCCGTAAACCTTCCATGAAAGATTCCGTTGAAAGATTGATGAATCATTACACCAAAAGATTTCATGGAAGGTTTATAGAAGACTTTGTTTTCCATTCGGGTAAATGTTGGGAATTTTTACTGAAATATTCCGATTTATGTCTCCTGGAAGATTCCGTAAACCTTCCAAGGAAGATTTCGTTGCAAGATTGATGAATCATTGCACTGAAAGATTTCATGAAGAATTAAATGGAAGACTTCGTTTACCTTTCATCGAAATATTGAAAATTGTCATTTAAACAATTCAGTGCAAGGCTCCTTAAAGCTTCCTTAAACCTTCCAAGAAAGAATCCGTTAAAAGATTGATAAATTATTACACCGAAAGATTTCATGGAAGCTTTGAAGAAGGCTCTGTTTTCCTTTCGGGGAAAAGTTGGAAATTTTCACAGAAATATTCCGACTTGAGTCTCCTGGAAGATTCCGTAAACCTTCCAAGAAAGATTCCGTTGCAAGATTGATGAATCATTGCACTGAAAGATTTCATGAAGACTTGAATGGAAGACTTCGTTTACCTTTCATCGAAATATTAAAAATCGTCATTGAAACATTCGAGTGGAAGGCTCCTGTAAGCTTCCGTAAACCTTCCATGAAAGATTTTGTTAGAAAGATTGATGAATCATTGCACTCAAAGATTTCATGGAAGGTTTATAGAAGACTTTGTTTTCCTTTCGGAGATATGTTGGGAATTTTTACTGGAATATTCCGATTTATGTCTCCTATAAGATTCCGTAAACCTTCCAAGGAAGATTTCGTTGGAAGATTGATGAATTATTGCACCGAAAAATTTATGGAAGCATGAATGGAAGGCTCCGATTACCTTTCAGGGTAATATTAAAAATTGTCATCGAAACATTCCAGTGAAAGGCTCCTGAAAGCTTCCGTCAACCTTCCAAGGAAGATTCTGTTGGAAGATTAATGAATCATTACACCGGAAGATTTCATGGAAGCTTGAATGGAAGACTTCGTCAACCTTTCAGCGAAATAATGAAGATGTTTACTGAAATATTCCGGTTCGAGTATCCTGGGAGCTTCCGTAAACCTTGCAAGGAAGATTCTGTTGGAAGATTGATGAATTATTGCACCGAAAGAATTCATGAGAACTTGAATGGAAGACTTCCTTCACTTTTTAGCGTAATATTGAAAATTGTTATCGAAACATTCCAGTGGAAGGCTCCTGAAAGCTTCCGTAAACCTTCCAAGAAAGATTTTGTTGGAAGATTGATGAATCATCACACCGGAAGATTTCATGGAAGCTTGAATGAAAGACTCTGTTTACCTTTCAGCGAAATATTGAAAATTGTCATTGAAACATTCCAGGAGAAGGCTCTCTAAAGCTTCCGTAAACTTTCCAAGGAAGATTCCGTTGGAAGATTGATGAATCATTGCACCGAAAAAATTTATGAAAACTTGAATAGAAGACTTTGTTTACCTTTCAGCGAAACATTGAAAATTGTCATTGAAACATTCCAGTAGAAGGCTCCTTAAAGCTTTCGTAAACCTTTCAAGGAAGATTCCGTTGGAAGATTGATGAATCATTGCACCGAAAGAATTCATGAAAACTTGAATGGAAGACTTCCTTTACTTTTCAGCGTAATATTGAAAATTGTTATCGAAACATTCTAGTGGAAGGCTCCTGAAAGCTTTTGTAAACCTTTCAAGGAAGATTTTGTTGGAAGATTGATGAATCATTACACCGGAAGATTTTTATGGAAGCTTGAATGGAAGACTTCGTCAACCTTTCAGCGAAATATTGAAGATTTTCACTGAATTACGGTTCGAGTATCCTGGAAGCTTCCGTAAACCTTGCAAGGAAGATTCTTTCGGAAGATTGATGAATTATTGCACCGAAAGATTTCATGAAAACTTGAATGGAAGACTTCGTTTACCTTTCAGCGAAACATTGGAAATCGTCATTGAAACATTCGAGTGGAAGGCTTCTGTAAGCTTCCGTAAACCTTCCGAAGAAGATTCCGTTGGAAGATCGATGAATCATTGCACCGAAAGAATTCATGAAAACTTGAATGGAAGACTTTCTTCACTTTTTACTGTAATATTGGAAATTGTTATCGAAACATTCCAGTGGAAGGCTCCTGAAAGCTTCCGTAAACCTCACAAGGAAGATTTTGTTGGAAGATTGATGAATCATTACACCGGAAGATTTCATGGAAGCTTGAATGGAAGACTTCTTCAACCTTTTAGCGAAATATTGAAGATTTTCACTGAAATATTCCGATTCGAGTATTCTGGAAGCTTCCGTAAACCTTGCAAGGAAGATTCTGTTGGAAGATTGATGAATTTATGCAAGGAAAGACCCATGGAAGCTCTAAGGAAGACTGCATTTACCTTGCAGCTAAATATTGGAAATTTTTGACTGAAACATTTGGGCCGAAGGTTTTAGGAAGCTTTCGTAAACATTCCATGGAACATTTCATCAGTAGACTAATGAATCAGGAATTATCATTTTGAATGGATGTAAAACGGACACTACACTAGCACTCATGAATATGGCTAATCCTCGTTTGTAAGATAATAAAAAACAATGTTAATGACGCTATAGTTACACAAAAAAGACATTTTTATAATAATAAGATGATTGTTATGAAAATTAGGTAATTTTTTTAACGAAAATGACTTTATTGCAATAACAAAAAACAAGTCCTTTTCCATTCAAATTTTTCATTATATCTAATGACGATATTTTCGCGATACATTACTTGACACACCAAAAGGCGTTTTAAATAACGTCATTTAGTATGTTAGGGATTAGGATAAAAAATGACGTCGTTTAGTACGTTAAATGTTAACGAAAAATGACGTCATTTTTTAGTAACAATGACTTTTTTTTTATTCAACTTCCCACATGGCATGAAATATTTCTGAAATATTTCATTGAAAGATTCGGAATAAAACAGAAATATTGATATGAAATATTTCTGAAATATTGATATGTCCACCTAGTAGATTGATTTGAAATATTTCATGTTATGTTTCTGTAACATTCTTTCATGATTTTGTGAAATATTAATTTGTAATATTGTTGAAAGATTGCAGCAACATTTGATCGAAAGATTCATGCAAGATTATGAATCTTTCAAGAAATGTTTCTGGAATATTTCTGAAATCTTTCATAAAATGTTGATTCGTTATATTGTTTAAAGATTTCAGAAATATCTAATTAAAGGATTCATAAAAGATTATGAATCTTTCAAGAAATGTATCTGAAATATTTTTAAAATCCTTGATGAAATATTGATGTGTAATATTGGTGAAAGATTTTATCAGATATTTTTGATTTTGTAAGAGTTGCATCTTAAACCATGTTAGATACCAATACATTTATTTGTTATTCGGAATTTAAGCGCTTATTTATTTGTATCAAGAATTTTCGGTCTTATATACTAAAGGAGAGAACGTCCCACCATTTGCGAGAGTTTGTCAACCGCATTTACGATCACATAAAAATATAATCAAGGAGTCACCTGCTGGCAAGATGGAAGAATTGCTACGCACGTAAGATAACTAAAAATATGTAGACAATATTTCTCCAATATTTCACTGTTATATTCATAAATTTTTTGGAATACTTCATGAAATATTTCTGGAATATTACAGAAATATTTCATGAAATATTTCTTAAAAAATTTGCGCATTATTGATTTAAAATATTTTAAGAAATGGTGCAGTAATATTCCTTTAATATTTCAGTGTTATGTTCAAACATTTTTTTAAATACTTCATGAAATATTTTTCATATTTGAAAAATATTTAAACAATATATTTATTTTAACAGGAATATTTCATGACATGTTTCTTGCAAGATTTGAGAAATATTAATTAGAAAAATTTCAAGAGATAATGTAACAAATTACTTGAATATTTCAACGTCGAATTCAAAAATTTTTTCAAATAAAACATGAAATGTTCCAGCAATATTACAGAAATATTTGAATAAGTTATTTAATATTTATAAACTGAAATATTTCAAAGAAATATTAGTTCATCACTTATTTAATATTTCTCTGGAATATTTCATGAATAATTTACGGAAGCTTCCGGTAACCTTACAGGGAAGTATTTCATGAAAAACTTACGGAGGCTTCCAGTAAGCTTCCACTGAAATATTTCATTAATAATTTACGGAGGCTTCCAGTTAACTTCCACTGAAATATTTCATTAGTAATTTACGGAGGCTTTCAGTAAGCTTTCACTAAAATATTCCATGAAAAGTTTACGGAAGCTTCCGGTAAACTTTCGCTGAAATATTTCATGAACGACTTGCGAAAGACTCCTGATCGAGGACATATCCATCTTTTGGAAACTTTTCACTGGAATCTTCCTGGAAGCTTCCAATTTTTTTTCTGCGATGAATTAAATCTTCCACGTTTTCTTCTAGGAAGCTTTCGGTAATATTCCACTAAAATATTCAACGAAAAACTTACTGAAGCTTCCTGGAAGCTTTCACGAAAATATTTCAGGATTGATATACGGAAGCTTCGAGTAAGCTTCTGCTAAAATATTCCATGAAAGATTTACGGAGGCTTCCAGTAAGTTTTCACTGAAATGTTTCATGAATAATTTACGGAAGCTGTCGGTAAGCTTTCATTGAAATATTTCATGAATAATTTACGGAAGCTTCCAGTAAGCTTCCACTGAAATATTCCATGAAGGACTTGCGGAGGCTCCCAGTGAGCTTCCACTGAAATATTCCATGAAAGACTTACGGAAGACTCCTGATCGAGGAGATATCCATCTTATGGGAAGTTTCCACTGGAAACTTCCTGAAAGCTTCTAACCTTTCTTCCACATCTTCCGGGAAGCTTCCAGGAAGCTTACATGCTGTGTGGATTTGCTATTAATGAATTTTATAATATAAAAAAACTAAAATTTGCGTCACGTTATAAATCAACTTCAGTGATTTATTAAAAATAAAATAATAAAAAAATAAATAAAAAAAAACTAGAACATAAACATTGAATTTGAAAATTTTGTGTGTAATAAAGGACGAAGATACCATTGACGATTAGGTTCTTTCAGAGATTATAAACAATAAATGTAAGGAACATTACAATTATTAACGCTAATTTTTTTGGTAAGGTTATTCTATTTGGTTAGTCTATTGATTTACATTCAAATCTTTGTTTAATCTTATTGATAAAAGCACCTCTTTATGTTATATGTTCTTCCTTTATTATTTATTAGTGCTTTTAGAAGTATCATACAGGTTACATTTTTATCAAAATGATGCGTATTTAATTGATACAATTTTAAAACAGCCAAATTAGCATTTAGATCGCATGCATTTTTATTTACTTAAATATCAGTTTACTTTTCTAAAGTTGTTAAATTTTATGGATTATATCTGAAAATAAAGAAAATTTGTAAATGTATACAATTTTTATTATAAGTTTATTCGTAAGAAGTTAACTACAGAAAACTTTAACAAGTATATATCATAAATTTTTAAATAGTATAATAATAAATAATTATATACATATGCATTTACCTTTTTATACCCTATAACATTTCTACAAGTTTTTGTTTTATTGCTTCATTCATTCGTATTTACTATTTTTTTTTATAAAATTATCTAAAAATATTTTATAAGAATTGTTATTAATATACAGAAACTATAAATTTAGAAAGGTTATGTTAAAAAATCATCGTGACTCCAGGTTCATTGAACGTAAGATTTGGAAACAAGTATTTATTAAAGTTATTGAGGAATTATTTAATGAAAGGCGTAGAACTTCATACATACAAAACAAACTTATGCCTTCCCTATGACTAACATAGTATCAATTGTAACGGGGAATATATTTAAATAAACAAATTAAATATATTTGTGGGTATATTTAATTTGTTTATTAAGTATATTAAATATACTCTCTTTAAGTACACGTGCACTTACCGTTAAATAACTGACTTTCGGTTTATAGTCGATTAACATAATTCAATACCGCCGATCTACTTCGTCTATCTATTTCTGACAAAGAAAATCAGTTAAGCAATATTTAATACTATTGCAGAGCTTCGCTTTGAAGCTCTCCTCCCGGACGTCTGGTACGACGAAACCCACGGCGTGTACCCATGGACTCTATTAAATACCGTTGATCAATAAAGAATGTATTCAATTTTATTTGTGACGCGGAAATAAGATGATATATAATTAACAAGGAAATAAGATCATACTCTACTTAATAGTTAAATTCAACCTTGATTTTACTCTACTTTATTTAATCAACTTATTAGAATTTAATACAATGAAAAGTAAATATATAAAATAAATAATGACGTATTAAAAGTAGAATTACACATTCTTGGTAAATAAAGAAAATAAGGCCTAACCTAACCTACAACGCAACGCGTCGACGCGGACGACAGTCTCTTACGCCGCAAGTTCGAAAAGCAATACAAAAAGAAAACTAAGACACGATAAAGTCTGCAGACTTACATTTTATGCCGACGTCTAGGTCAGAGCCTCTCTTCACCTATGGATCATCTACGAGGTCTATTCGATGCGGCACCGGATGCACACGGTGCAGCTTTCTATCTCACTCGTGTCCTTTGAGAAGTTCTCGAGAAGAATTTTGTCGAATGCAGCAAATAGCTGGACACTGATGATTGTCTATTAAATAATCACAGTGCAATTCTCACAAGACAGCGATTTACTATACAAAAAATACTAACGGACGCTCAAGCACGTACAGCAAGAGAATTCATGGCGGCCAACCAGCTTCACGACGCGTTCGCTCTCGTATCCCGCTCGAATCTCCCCGTCATGTCTTGCGCGCGCCTTCGCTAATCGACAGCCACGCAAGACGATGAAATATCCACTCTCTGTCTCACTCTTATATACATAAAGTAAGCATAAAAGCTTACAATAGGCTGTGCGACTCACAACGAGGAGAGAGACAGAAGTATACTGACATACAGTATATGTATAATTTGCTATCCTCGTTACACAATTACAAACTAAATTGTATAAAATATTTAAAATAATATTTTATACATTCTTTACGTTTTTGATATTGTTTCTTTCTACACTATTTCATGCAATGATAAACAAAAAATATAAATTTCCATTTTTAAAATTATGCATTACATCGAGAAAATAAAAGAATTTGTACAGATAACACAAAGACATATTCATAAAGCGTAAAACTCAAGTATTACTAGCCTTCAAAAGCTTGAATCATTGAGATAAATGATTATCGTAAACAAAAAATGAGTTGAATTATTTCAAAAAATAATTCTTTTTATGTACTATGACACTTCGCTCTATACATTATTATTTTTAACGTTATTTTAGCGTATATAAAAAACGATAAATATTACTTTACACGTTAAGATTATGATGTCAAATTTTACATTAATTTTTTATGCTATAGTATACACAAGTCTATATGTTTGAGTCTCTCTCTTTTTTCTCTCTTTTTTTTTTTTTTTTTTTGTTGGAATGATCTTTAAACATTTTATTATTTGTTTTTTTGTTTAAGGTTGTATGGGCTATACAGTCTGTGTCAAAAGTTAGTTTTTTAGAAAATCGTCTAGATTTTTTGGTAGAAAGTAATTATCTAATTTTTAGCTTAGCGAATTATTAGATAATATTAATACCATCATTTTAAACTTTGTTTTATTTAAATATAATGAATTATTAAAGAGTTATAACATTTTAAAGTTTATAAATTTTACATAAATCTAATGCAATCATAAATAATAATGCCAAACTTTCAAAAATGATTTTATTTTACTGCAACAAAGTTTATTTTGTTCAGTTTAAAATTTAGAATCTATTGACGAGGATGGAATTTTGATTTTTATTTTTATTAAAATTTATTGCTAATTTTCTATGATAAAACAGTAAGTACTGTCTAAGACATATAAATTTTTTCGCAGAAAATTAGCAATAAATTTTAATAAAAAATAAAAATCAAAATTCCATCCTCGTCAATAGATTCTAAATTTCAAACTGAACAAAATAAGCTTTGTTGCAATCAAATAAAATCGTTTTTGAAAGTTTGGCATTATTATTTATGTTTGCTCATCTTCACTGACTCACTTAGTGCACTGCAAGCGTTAAAATCTTGCGAATTCAATATCAGAACAAACCCATATATATTAAAAATTAAAGAAAAGGTTAATGAATTCTATAAAGATAATATCCATAACACTACTGTCAGTTTCTATTGGCTCCCTGCACATGTGGGAACCGATGGAAATGAGGAGGCTGATATTCAAGCCAAAACAGCCACTGCCTGCGCTCCTGATACTGACATCACTATACCATACACAGATTTTTTTTCTCAATATAAGAAAAGTGCGAGTTACAACACTAGCAACAGGATTGTAAACCAGGGTTACTCTAAGGGCGTTAAGTATTTTGAATTGTTTTATGACTCTAATAAAACACCTTGGTATAAAAACTCAAATTATTCTCGAGAAGTCATTGTTAACATAAGTAGAATGCGCTCTAACCATTATGCCCTCGCTGCGTCTCTGTACAGAATTGGTGTGGTAGAGTCTGCGAAATGCGATTGTGGTGAATCAGATGAAGATCTAAATCACGTTATCTGGCAATGTAAAAAGTATGAAGTACAGCGAAAAAAATTAATACGTTCTATAAATATGTATCTACCGCTCAACATTGACTCAATTTTGTGTGAACCTAAAGGCAAAGCATGTTATCACGTAATAATGTTTTTAAAAGATATAGGTATAAATGTTTAAGATGTTATTTAGTTAGGATTTATTTAGTTTAAGGTATATAAAATGTAACTATTCATGTAATAACAATTTTGTATTGAATTTATGTAATTTTGCAGCCAAAAATAAACCAAACAGGTTTAAATGGCTTTAAACAATAAAAAAAAAAAGATTCTAAATTTTAAACTGAACAAAATAAACTTTGTTGCAGTCAAATAAAATCATTTTTGAAAGTTTGGCACTATTATTTATGATTGCATTAGATTTGTGTAAAATTTATAAACTTTAAAATGTTATAACTCTTTAATAATTCATTATATTTAAATGAAACAAAGTTTAAAATGATTTTTTTAATATTATCTAATAAGTTGCTAAGCTAAAAATTAGATAATTACTTGCTACCGAAAAATATAGACGATTTTCTAAAAAACTAACTTTTGTCACAGACTGTATAGCCCATACAACCTTAAGTCTCTCTCTTTTTTTTCTCTTTTTTTGTTTTTTTTTTTGTTGGAATGATTTATTATAATTATAAAACATTTTATTAGATAAAAAAAATTATTATTAATTTGTATTACAATAAATAAAACATTACTAAATGATCTAACATTGATAAATGATTTTATTGCAATTTTTATAACTTTGCTATGTTCGTTGCCTAGCAACCCATGATTCATTTGTTAATTAAAAGAAATTTAAAAATTCAAATTGATGCCAAGTTCACAATAATTAATGCATATTTGTCAAAACTCTTGATCATGTTAAGCTAGGATACCTTTATTATAAATAATTGTAAAAATGATAAAATGTAATTGTATTGTTAAAAAAAGCACAAGAAATAAAGCAAAATAACAACTGCGAGTTTTGTACAAAATTTACTCTATTGGGAACTGGAAAAAGGGAATGATAATAATAGTTGTAATTTTTAATTATACCCAAAGTTACTTTTTTCTTAGTTGGTAGAACATGATCGAAGTATATTTTTTTTCAAATTTCTATTTTATACTCAACAGATTAGTTTGAAATATTTTTTTTTTAAATCAATATTTTTTTAAATTTTAAAAAAGTATGGTAAAAAGATACATATTTAAAATATTTTTATATTACTTTAAAGAGTAGATACTAAATGTTTATAGATTAGTCTTATCATTTTAAAATAGTTTTCAATATGGAGAGGCATGTCTTTAGCTGGCATGCCTCTCCAGCCGATCATAGCTGGCCTATGGGGTACTATAGTACCCCAGCGCGAAAAATTGTCGGAAAAACTAAAGTATTGGTTATCTCAACTCAAAAACATTCTAGAGGGATCTTCAGAGGTTACTCCAAAGGGTAGCATAGTTTATAAGAGGAAAAATGAAACGGTTTCAAAATTTGATAAGAAAGAGCGTGGAGTACTATAGTACCCCCCCTGCCAGCTAAAGGTTAAGGGTAAAGAAAGTTTTTAGCCGCTTAAAAGCATATTCAATTATTTTCATTATGCTTCACTTAATTACATTTTATTAAAATTTCTTTGTGCAATACTTATCTAAGAAAATATTGAATGATTAATCACTAATAATATTTAATTTTCAATTGTTTTTATAAATGAATTATTTTAAAAAAATATGCTTGAAAAATAGACAAAATTTTAATTGGATCTATTGGGATCTGACATGGGGGCGTGGTCTAAGCTAAGATGGCGTACCATAGTATACAATTTACATTGTCATATATGGAGCAAGTACCTGTTTTTGTTAATTATGAATATTTCTGTACTATTGGGCAGATACTAATCCTACCAAACGTTATTTTATAAAAGATGAACAAGTTTTCAGAGCAGGACATATAATAAAATACGTTAAAAATAACAAAAATATCGGTGATATAATAACCTTTTCACACAAGACATACAAGAACATACAAGTCGCATCAACGAACGCTTTCTGCTTGTATGCTACTATTCGTTCAGATTTTATCCACCAGAGAGCGTCTGGTCTATGTCAGATCCCAATAAATAAATTCTCGCACGGTTTACATAAAAAAGTTACATCGAGTAACAGCATTTCTGCTTTCTCGGTTTAAAAAAAATGCAATCAACCAATAGTATTACAATTTTTTTTCTTTAATCTTAGATAATTCAGTATATGGGTGATTCTATTCTAACGGGTAATCACATGTAATCGTTTAATAAACTATCAATACAAGGTTCAAATATTATTAACCACAAATTTTTCATATACTTTTAGGTTGTAACTTTATGGTCCGTTGACTTTTTAATCGCTCATTTTAATGTAGCTTTTGTAGGGCTCTTAGAAAGTATAAAAAGTAATCTCCCCTGTCTGTAATCATACATAAAATATTTTTAAACGTTGTAGAGATACAGGATAGATGAATTAATACTTCTGAAAGATCAAAAAATATTTTTTTCCATCCGTACATACATTTCAGCAGAATGGTTGAAAAAAAATATTTTCTTTGACCCTCTGTTATTAGAAAAAAAATGTATATTTTTACATAAATAAAAAGCAATAATAATAAAAAATGTTATTTTTGATTCTTATGAAAATATAAGCTATTCCTATCACATGGAAATATTGTTATTATATGTTTATTTCGCTAAAAAATTGCTGTGTTGATCATAGAATACATTTTTGTTAACGTGTAAACATCATTTCACTTATGAAAGCTAAGTTACCTTTTCTACGATAATTCCCCTGGCTCTAAACATTTAACTGTCACAGATGATATAAGCGCATATTTAAATACGTAATAGACGTTTAAGAAAGTAGTAATGTACAACTAAAAAAGTTTGTATAGCAGTGAATGTTGGAGACCGTTTACTCGGTAAAAATTTCATTCAAATTATTAGGTAATCTTCCCTGGCATATAATTCCCCTGCCTTTTTTGAGATGCACTCACAAAATTCTAATTAAATAATAAAGTCAACAATTTTATTCATGAATTTCATACCATGAAGTGTTAAATTATTTGTACACTTGAAATTTAAGGAGATGTAAAACGGACACTACACCTGTACTTATAGATATTAGCTTCCTTTCCATTTCATTGCTGAATTTCCAGAAAAGAAATGCATTAGCTTGAAGTATGTACCATTATGATTATTTGGATAAATTTTCAAATAAATTCATTTATTAGTTTTTAAGATATTTGGATTTCTGTACAAAATTGAAAAATGTTAATAAATAATTTTGAAACCCAAAATTCTCAATAACTAATGAATGAATTTATTTAAAAATTTAACCAAATAATCTTCATGGTAGATACTACAAGCTAATGCATTTTTTTATTGAAAATTTTGCAATAAGATGTAAAGATAATGAATATTTTTGAGTACAGGTGTAGTGTCCATTTTACATCCCCTTAATACATATTACACTGCTTATAATTTTCATATATTCAAAATTGAATATATATATATATATATATATATATATATATATATATATATATATATATTTTTGTGGAGAATTTCGAGTAAGCACATTCTCAAATCTTTTTGTAAACAATCACTGTAGTCATATTTACATACTAAACTATATACTACGTATATACTACAAATAAATAAAGCGAAATCAAAGGCTACATCGTAGTATTCAGAAAATAAAAATATCAGTTTGTCATCAGCCTTGATGAAGAGTTTGTCGTTGATATCAAAGTAAGTATATAATTATTTGAATTTAAATAAAAGTCTTTGAAAAATCTGAATTGGAAAATCTATAAATTGATAATATATTATTTTAGATTGTACTTTGGGATATTGTTCTATTAGATATAACCATAAAAAAACCTGAGTAAAATTTTTAAAATGAACACCTTTATTTTCTATTATTTCAAAATTTGAATTTGACCCGTTCGAATAGAATCACCCATATAAAATAGATTATTTTCTAATGAGATTTTTAAAATTTCATAATCCAGCGTATATAGAAACAATGGTTATAGATTTTAAAAAAACATCTTAAAGAAAACTTGTTGAACGATGAAAAAGTTTTGTATTAGATGAATAATTGAATACATATTAATTAGCGTAAGTAATGGTATAGCCATCAAAATCAATAAAAGTGATACACAATGAAAATTATCTCCATAGCTATAAGCTACAATCATCATAGTTTCCGCTCTTCTACAATCATGTAATCGGGTTTGCTTGAATAAACTGTGACTCCTCCTGAACCTGAACCCATTCAACACACGAATAGCTCTCTTATCGTATTTATTATCATGTTTAAAATATTGTTGATAAGATATTATCATCAAGTGATGATTCTATTAAAGCTTTATTTAGTATTATTGCGTCTTTTATTTTACAATCGTAAGCACAAAATATTTTAAAATTAGTTCATTTGTTAATCAATTATTGAAGTATTAAAATACATAATCAACGAATAGTCGGTTATAGCGAATAGTTTAAATATTACCACGTATAAATGTAACTAAAATTTACGTAATTTATCATCAATTCTTTTATTAGTCATTAGATGGCGTTTTATGTTTTGTTTTCCCTCATACAAAATTTTAAAGTTGTTTAGATATATAATGTCAGAATACCTAATTGAATCGTAAAAGATCTTTGGTTTTATAAAACTATTTTATTTAATGAGATATGTTTATCAATGTTGAAAAACGATTATTTATCATAATCTGATTTGCGATCATTATATTTATAATTTTATTAATAAATAAAAATTTGAAAATATATTTTAAAAAGTATTAAAATAAATTAAAATAAATATTAAATAAATATTATTACAAATTACGATATATAATAAAAATAAATATTTATATTATTTTAAGTCATTAGCATATCATTAAAATTATGCCAAGCAAAAGGAAATGCGAAGAGAATAAAAATGAAGAAAATCATAATAAAAAAGATAAAAAAATTATTCTCAGTACCTCAGAATATATAAAAGAAAATATTATAATTGGAGATAGATCAGCGTAAAAAATATTCTAAATACTATTAAAATGTTTTATATATTAATTTTTAATAAGATTTATATTATTAGATCTATAGTTGCTTATGTTCAAGAAATTATAGAAGAGCAGAGCTTCATAAATAAAACAAAACAAACAGAATTTAGATTATTAAAATTTATTTTAAATAATCCAGATAACATAAAAATTCAATGCAATCTATACGACGATAATATAGAAAAATTTAGTAAAAAAATAAAATTATATGAAGTAATTAATAAATAATTAAGTAAATAAATAAATAAATTGATATTCAATTGATATTAATAATTTTTTTATTATAGAAAATTTTAGTAGAAAATGTTCATGTAGTAAAAGCAACAAAATTAAATAAAGGGAATGTTGATAAAGAGTTAAATTTAAGGGGTGTCCTCATACCGGCACAGAGATCTACCTTATCAACATTTAAATTATGCATTTCAATAAAAATATAACTATTTTCGACTAAAATTCATAGAAGAGGCAGATTCTTAACATTCTAAAGAATTTATTGCAACGTTAAAAGACAGAATAAAAGTGAAAATGAAGACAAAAACTGCATAATACGATTATTCATAACTACGTTGAAAAGTTAATCGTATTAAGCAGTTTTCGCCTTTATTTTTATTTTTATATTGTCTTTTAACGTTGCAATAAATTCTTTGGCATGTTAAGAATGTGCCTCTCCTACGAATTTCAGTCATAAATAATTAAATTTGTATTTAAATTCATAATTTAAATGTAGATAAAGTAGAATTCTATGTCGGTATGAGGATTCCCCTTAAAACATTATTCATCTATCCTATGTTTAGGCAAAATTGATTCCACAAAAATTAATAAACCAATTAAAATGGATATTGAAATTTCTAAAATTGGATTAATAAATAAATATAATATTATTATCGTTTTATATCCAACAGAATATAAAAGTTATTAATTTTAGAAACTCAAGGATATTTAAAATATGCATTTGTTCAAAAAAATAAAAATAATGATAATGAATATATTGCAACAATAACGGATGGAAATTATAAATTAGACATTTTATTAAACAAAAATGATAACGATAATATAAATATAGACAGAGGTACAAAATTAGAACTTATAGGAGATTTAGAAGAATTTGGTAAAATGAGAATAATAAAAAAAATGGGTGCATTTATAGTTTATTCATATACTAAAAAATGTTATTTTATAGGTATATCATATATTTTAAAAATAAAAAGTTTAGAAAATAATAAAATTTTATATAAAGAAAAAATGGAATTAGAAGAATTAATTTTAGCAAATGATATTATTTCAAATAATAAAAACGTAATATTAAATTTTTAATAATAAATAACAAGATACAAATTTATATATCTATACATATTTTACAAAAAAATATTTATATATATATCATGTTATATCAATTTTATTTTTTCTATTTCAGGATGAATAATGAGAACAATTATTATTATTGTCCTTATTGCCATTTAGTATTTTCGTCAGAAATTTTTTTAAAAGAACATAAAGAAACCAAACATAAAAAATATAATTCCAACTGTAATATTTGTGGACACGCGTATAAAACTAATTATAATTTACAAAGACATTTGAAAAGTCATTTTAATATAACATATTTATGTGAAATTTGCTGTAAAGAATTCAACAGAAAGGATAAATTATTGAGGCATAGAAGAACACACAAGACTGGTTTTATATATTATTTTAATATTTATTATTATAAACATAATAATTATTACTAAATCGTAAAATACAAAATTTAAATTTTATAAAAATATAAAAAACAATTTAAAAATTTTAATATTTATAAAAATTTTTTTAAATAAATAAAGTATTAAATATTAAGAGCATGACGAAGCTGTCCGCCTTCTAATAATATTTCCAATCTTAACTTAAGAATAAACGATGCGTTTAATTGAGTTTTTTTGCTACAAAGAAAAAATTTGTAAGATTAAACTCTAGTGCGGACAACTCAAGAAAACCACCAAAATATTATACATACAAAGTTATAATAAAAGCTTTCAATATATCGTATTTTAAGGTTAGGTTTGTCGAGTTTGATATCTAATTTCCAATCCAAGCTCATAAAAAAATAACAAGTCCAAATGATTTTTTATTTTAACAAAAATTATTGTACTAATATAACTTTAGTGCGGACAAGTCATTATATTTGTTTAATTTAAGAATTCAAAAAGATATCGATAAAATAAAAAAAGCAAAACTCGATTGCTGCAGCTCCGACATGCCGTTAAAATACATTGATTTTTCAAGTATTTATTATTATAAATTATTTATAAAATGGATTCAATGATAAAAATTAAAATTATTGGCGACGGTAATTGTTTATTCAGAAGTTTTTCATTCTTTTTATATAATGATCAAAAATATCATAATGAAATTCGTTTCAATATTGTTAATTATGTATATAATAATTGGAACATTTATGAATCGTTCATAATTAGAAATAATTATTATAACGCAATTAAAACTAATGAAGAATATACAAATTATATGTCTTGTAATGGTATTCAAGGTACTGAAATTGAAATCGATAGTTTTACAAAAATGTATGATATTTATGTTAAAGTATATTCAGAACATTTAAATACATTTAATTATTTCGGAAATTTTTCTGAAAATAATTTAATTTTATATTTTTCTGGAAATCAAGATCCTGGACATTTTGATATAATGGATTATAATTTTAACCCGAATATTAAATCTAAAAAAAAAATAATAAACGAAAATTAAACAATATTTTATCAACTAATAATTAATTAATCTAAAAAAATGTAAAAGAGAATATAATGATAAATTAGAATACAATACATCAGATGAATGTTATCTCGGCGAAATGAATTATTTATGTCCTTATTGTTCAGCTGTTTATTGGGAATCAGAAGTAAAAAAATATAAATGTTGTAGAAATGGAAAAATTAAATTAAATCCTTTGAGTAATTATAATGAAGATTTAAAGAAATTATTATTTAATGATAAAATTTTTCGACATTTAATTCGTTATTATAATAATTTATTTTGTTTTTCAACATTCAATGCTAAATTTAATAATGAAAAACAAAAAGCAATACATAATTTAAAATTACAAGGACAAGTTAGACATGTTGTTCCAAAAAGTTTATTTCCTGTAAATGGTGTTGAAGCTACTTGCGGTCAATTGTATATATTCGATGATATTGATGCAATTAAAAAAAGATTTAAAAAAATACAAATTTAAATGTCGAACATATAGAAGTATTAACAAAAATATTTAATAATAATCCATATTCTAAAAAGTATAAATATTTACATCATATGTCAAATATTGAAAATATTCCAAGATATAAATTATATTTTATTCGTAAAAATAATAAACAAAAACATATATATAATAAACCTCTAACATCTGAATGCGGAGCTATAATTGTATCTAAGACTGGTATTCCAGAAAATTATGATTTATGTGTATACCCTAAAAATATTCCTAATAATCAAACACAAATAACATATTTAAATAAATTATCACATCATGTAGATCCTATAGTTTTTCCTATTTTGTTTCCTTCTGGAGATTTAGGTTGGAGCATAGGTTATAATAAAAATTCTTATTCAGACGAACAAATTACAGCATTACAATATTATTCTAATAGAATAGCTTTCAGACCAAATAATACAAATTATAGTCCTTTGTTGTATGCTGGTAGATTAACGCAAGAATATTTTTTACATATATACACAACTATTGAAAATAACAGAATGAATTTTTTTGGAAATAATCAAAAGCAATTAAGAATCGAATGTTATCAAGGCTTATTAGATCATGTCAAATTAAGTGCATCTAATATAAGTGAAAATTGCGAAAGTAAAGAAAGATTAGGAAATTTATTTATTTTACCAGGCAACATATATTGGAAGTCCACGATATATGCAACAACATTATCAGGACGCAATGACAATCATGCGTAATACAAAAAGACCGGATTTATTTTTTACTATAACTTGTAATCCTAAATGGAAAGAAATTAAACAAGTTTTAAAAAATTCTCCTCGAGAAACTACACCAAATGATATACCTAATATAACCGTAAGGTTGTTTTATACTAAATTTCAATTAATATTGAATGATATAGTTGAAAATAAATTATATGGTACAGTTTTAGCTTATGTTTATACAATTGAATTTCAAAGAAGAGGACTTCCTCATGCTCATCTTATAATAACACTACATCTAGAACATAAATTATTAAATCCAATAGAAATAGATAAACACATTATTGCAGAAATACCAAAGAATGACAATATATTAAAAAAATTAGTAATAAAACATATGTTGCATGGTCCACATACTGAAAAATCTCCTTGTTATATAGAAAATAAAGTCATATATAAAAAGTCTTTTCCAAAAGTTTTTCAAAATAATACTATAATAAAAGAAAATAGTTATCCTAATTATAAAAGATCAAATAATATTTCTGATAACAATACTTATAACTTAAAATATACTAAAAAATTAATTTATGTAGATAATTCAATGGTTGTTCCGTATAACTCATATTTATTAAAAAAATATAGATGTCACATTAATGTTGAATATTGTGCATCCATTCAAAGTATTAAATATATTTATGATTATATACATAAAGGTAGTGATAGAGCTTGTTGTAAAATTAAAAGAGATAATACTGATATTAATCAAAATTTAGAAATTCATGACGAAATTAATGAATATATTGATGGAAGATATCTGAGTCCTATGGAAGCAGCTTGGAAATTAGAAGAATTTTCAATATGTGGAAGAAGTCATAGTGTAATTCGATTAGCTGTCCATACTGAAAATAATCAAAATATAGTATTTAAAGAAAATTTTGAAAAAGAAGCTCTTAGAAATTAGGAAACTACGTTAATAGCATGGTTTAAATTGAATCAAATAGATAAATCGGCTAATAATATAAAATATTCTAATATACCAAAATATTATATTTTTTATTTAAAACATGAAAAATGGATTAAACGTGTAAAAAATAAAAATAATTATACTATTGGACGTTTGAATATAGATTCTCCTAAAGATAATGAAAGATTTTTTTTTAAATTAATATTAAATCGTAAAACTGGAGCAAAATCTTTTGAAGATCTACGTACTCATGATGATATAACGTATTCTACTCATAAAGAAACTGCTTTAGCAATGGGTTTAATTGAACATGATAGCAAAATTTATAATATTTTTGAAGAAGCTTGTAATATAATGTTTCCTGCTTAATTAAGAAAATTTTTCGCGTGGTTTCTTTTATCAGAAAATATTTAGGGTAATATTATTTGGAATAAATCTAAAAATTATTTCATTGAAGATTTTAATGATGATAAAGAAAATAGAGCTTTACACTTCATAAACGATATTTTATTATCAGAAGAAATGTCATGTAAAGATTTTGGACTGCCATTACCAATTAAAATTAATAAACATAAAAAATGATGAAAATAATTTAAACGAAATAAAATATTCTAAAACATTATTTGATTGCATGTTTATTAAGTTAAATAATGATCAGAAAATTATATTTGAAAGTATAATAAAAAACATGAATAGAAATAAAATACATTTTATTGATGGTCCAGGTGGATCAGGTAAAACTTTTTTATACAAAACAATAATATATTATTTTATATCAATTGGTAAAAAAATTTTGTCTATGGCTTGGACAGGAATTGCATCTATTTTATTACCAAGAGGTATGACAAGTCACAAAACTTTTAAATTACCTTTAGATTTAAATAACGTAAAAACAATATTTTCTAAGTCAGATACAAGCAAAAAAAAATTACATGAAGTTGAATTAATAATTTGGGATGAAGCTTCAATGATCCTAAAAAAGCATTAGAAATTGTTGACAAAACTTTACAAGATATATGTAATAAAACAAAACCTTTTGGTGATAAATTAATAATTTTAGGTGGTGATTTTAGACAAATTTTACCAGTTATAAAAAATAGTTATAGAAATACGATAATAGACGTAACAATAAAATATTCTTATCTTTGGCCATTATTTAATATATGGAAATCAAATAAAAATATACGTTGTAAAGAAGAAAAATTCTTATCATTTTTATTACAAATTGGGGAAGGAAAAAAAAATCCTTTTGTTATACCTGATTCTTGGAAAACCAATGATGTCTGTTCAATAATTTATAAAAATGTAGATTACAAAAATATAATAAATAATGTTATATTAACTAGTCATAACGAAGATAATCAAAATTTAAATAATAAAATATTAAAATTATTAAAAGGAGATTTGATAACATACTATGGTATAGATTATGCTACTCATAAAGGAGTAGACCAAACAGATAGTAATATTTATTTAAATTATCCAATTGAGATATTAAATAATATTAGAGAAGGTCTACCTTCACATGAATTAAATTTAAAAGTAAATGCTATCATTATGTTAATACAAAATTTAAGTATTTCTGATGGTTTATGTAATGGAACCAGATTGAAAATCATTAAATTATATAAATATAATATCGAGGCCGAAATTATTACCGGTGATAAAATCGGAAATAATGTTTTCATACCTAAAATAACTCTGCTTTCAGGTGAAACATCATCATTGCCTTTTATATTACATAGGAAACAATTTCCTATTGTATTGGCTTTTTCAATAACAATCAATAAATCGCAAGGGCAAAGTTTCGAAAAAGTCGGTTAATTCATTCGAAGAAATTTATTCTCTCATGGATAATTATATGTAGCCTTGTCTCGATGCAAAGATTCGAAAAATATATATATTCAAAATGAATGTGAAAACAAAGACAGTATTGATAACCTTGTTTGGACAGATGTATTCGAATAAATTATATTGTTAAATTAAATCATCTACGTATAACTAATCAACAATTAATAATAAATACTTTTAATATATTTTTGTATGAAATATTTATTAGAAATATCAAGTTCAAATTAAAAAATAATTTAATCTTAAATGAAAATACTTGCATTTATGAAACTATTTTAAAATTTTAAAGTTTATTTAAATATATGTAAGCTTCGTGCACATTAGTCCGCAGTACAGAACCCTTTTTAAAAAATGATTACCACATACTTAGAACTTTGTAAGCGGCTTCATTTTGTCGAGTCTACCAAACTTTTCATCTACGAAAACTCTCGAAACCGCTGCGTTTTTTAATAATTAATTATTAAACATGTCGATTTGACGATGTATTGTTATGCAATGACCACATACTTTTTTTTACATGGAACTAAAAGATATTTTTATAACAAAAATCAAATAATGTATGGCCGACAAAAATAATTCTGCGTTAGATGAGTCTACCATTTGAATTATGTCGATAGGACAGGGTTATGTTATGCGATGACCACATAGCCAATTTTTATAGGATTACTTGATAATTAATTATGAAACCATAAGATCATAATGTCCGACAAATTTTCTGCAGATTTTTTTCAGTCCGACAATCGGAACATGTCATTGTTA
Source organism: Anastatus disparis (assembly GCA_017163975.1). Taxonomy (NCBI): domain Eukaryota; kingdom Metazoa; phylum Arthropoda; class Insecta; order Hymenoptera; family Eupelmidae; genus Anastatus; species Anastatus disparis. The sequence goes on from JAFFSR010000080.1 coordinate 104,200, forward strand.
CGTGGTATGGTTTTGTGATTACCACATGTCCAATCTGGGATTTTTTCTGTTTTAAATAAAATGTAGAGTACACTAGAATATGCGGCCGACAAAATTGCTACCAAAATCTAATGGATATCACAAGAAAATTAATTGAAAATAAGAAGTAGTATCCTGTAGAACTCAACTGTCTTAGGACAATTATTTTATGTCTAAATTATTCTAAATAAGACATAAATATATTAAATTTGAAAAACTTATTTAACAAAAATTTATAAATAGCAATAAAAATAAATAACTTATATATGGGAAAAATGAGCAAAACTTTTAATTTTATGAATAAATCAAAAATGAATTTTTTTCTTAAAGCATGTTGTTAATTAATGTTTTATTTAATATCATTAACACTATTAAATTTTATATAATATTATTACTTTTAAATTATTATCATTTCTTATTTCTTTTACTGTATTCGTTTGCTAAAATTCGTTTACTAAATTGCAGTATGTCTTTTACAATATTATAATTTGAAATTTTCAAGCATTCCCACATTATATTAACAATGTGTCAAAAAAAACTTAATTTTTTTATAAATTCCTTTAAAAAATTATGTATTTAAAAGTTTAATTATTAAAAACAATATGAACAATGAATTAATATTTCTAATAATAATAACGATTCTTTAATTGATAAGTAAACACTAAAATCTAAGTTTCATATAAAGAAATATTTTAGTGGTATGTATAGAATTATTTATCAGTCTAATACCCTAGTAGAAATTAAAACGATCCTTTTACCATTTTATGCCTATTGCTTTGAAATGAAGAGTTGAAAATAGGATTTTTTATGGCTATTTCTTTAACCAATATAAAATGTTTTTCTACCTATGTAATGCTGATAAAATAATAACATTGTATGCTCATTTTCGAGGATTAAAATGTGATCTTAGAAAAATATTCATAATTGAATCTTTATAAAGAAAGAATTCATGCTGCATATTTTAGCGATAAAATGTTAAATTATAAAAAATGGAAAAATATCGATTTAATAGACAATTAAAAAAAAAAGTTTGAATAAAAATTGAAAAAAAAATGATTTCAAATTAACATGAATTATTTTTAGCTCTGCAAATTTACTTTTTTACAAAGAATGAAATTTTTAGAAATTTCATTTTTTATTTTAACCTATTGAGTCCGAGACCCCTTTCCCATTTAAAAAGTAAATATTTTTCCATATGTTTGACTTACTTTGAGTTCCTCTAGGTGCGCTTCGGAAGTTTAAAAACCTAAAGCATCCATAAGCCCATTTTCTGTAATGTGTCGTATACGACACATAAGGGATTAACGATTTATTTTGTTAAAAATTTTATTATCTATCACGAATGATAAATAGTTAATAACAAATAATTCATTTCATGTCATTGTCTACGCATGTACCGCGTACAACACATACCTACTCTCTAAATGCCCCATTAAGAGGACCAGGTACTATTAAAACTTGAAAAATTTGAATATGAATAATTAAAAATTTATATCTATCAATTAAGAAACTTTTATCTATCTTAAAAATTCAACTGATGGTCTCCGTTCACATTCTGGTACTAAAAACAGATTGGTCGCAAAGTTTTTTCATGAGTTTTCATCGGATCTTTATGAAATTTGGTGGAGATTTTTAAAATTATATTAGAATTAATGAGCATAGCAAATTATAAATATATATATATGCTAATTTGTGTATTAACTTATTATTTATAAAAATAAATAAACAAATTTAAAAAAAAATTTTTTTTAGAAAATTTTTTTATTATTTGAATTTTTTAGGAATGTCTCTCGCTCATGTGGATTCTAAGATGATTTTGGAAATCTCCACCAAATTTCATCAAGATCAGATGAAAACTCTTAAAAAAACCTTGCGACCAATCTGTTTTTAGTACCAGAATGTTAACGGGGACCATAAGTTGAATTTTTAAGATAGATAAAAGTTTCAGAAATAAAAAGTCTTCTGAAACATAAGTATTTTTTCAAAAAATTTATTCCTTTGGATAAAAGCAATAAATTTTTAATTATTCATATTTGAATTTTTCAAGTTTTAATAGTACCTGGTCCCCTTAATCAGATAATTATATTAAAAAATAAGAGGCATGTTTTATTAATAGTATTTTGATCCTTCTATGAAAATCTTTTATTAAGATAACACAAAAATGACGTATGATTTTTGACGTTATGAAAATAACAACCATAGCTGCAAAATTAGATTATTCTAAGAATTTAATTTTTTTTCATTTTCGTACTTATAAAGATATCGGTAAAAATTGGAAAAAAAAATTAATTTCAAAAATTAAAAAATGTGAATGTATTTTTCTATGTCTATACTTGATCATAGTAACTAGTTTCATTTGTGCAAAATATAAATTTAAATTTTATTAGATAATTTTGAACTACGTGTTCTTTATATGACATATACATAGGTGACGGGTTAATTATAAATCTTTTTTTGTCGGTCTGACGTAAAGATACAATATTTTTGTCGGTCATTGCCCTTTTAATACATAAAATAATATTATGTGACACGTCATACCCTTGTCCGACATATGGTAATCACAAAACCATACCTCGTAACAATGACATGTTCCGATTGTCGGACTGAAAAAAATCTGCAGAAAATTTGTCGGACATTATAATCTTATGGTTTCATAATTAATTATCAAGCAATCCCATAAAAATTGGCTATGTGGTCATCGCATAACATAACCCCGTCCTATCGACATAATTCAAATGGTAGACTCATCTAACGCAGAATTATTTTTGTCGGCCATACATTATTTGATTTTTGTTATGAAAATATCTTTTAGTTCCATGTAAAAAAAAGTATGTGGTCATTGCATAACAATACATCGTCGAATCGACATGTTTAATAATTAATTAAAAAAACGCAGCGGTTTCGAGAGTTTTCGTAGATGAAAAGTTTGGTAGACTTGACGAAATGAAGCCGCTTACAAAGTTCTAAGTATGTGGTAATCATTTTTTAAAAAGGGTTCTGTACTGCGGACTACATACTCAATACTGCTGGTTAGAAACCGTCTCGTGTCGGTCACTGTAGGTAGACGACACGAGCTTTAGAAGAGAGAGAGACAGATAGAAGATGGAGCATTAACTCTATAAGATAGAACTCTATACAAAATATTGTTAAGCTAAGTTAATCTAAGATAAGTGAATTAATTAAAGTTATCAGAATTGTTTATAACAATTCTGAAACTGTGAATTATTGTTAACCTTGTGATTGTTGAAAGATCCATTAAGCAATAGGCTTGATTGTTGATTCTCTTATTTTTAGGTTAGTTAACACGGGCTCCTTGTAACATTGTATATAATATGTACTAATAATAAAACTCTTATTTTTAGACGAATCTAATCGCATTGCTGAATTGAATCAATTCCTTATCTTACATATATATATAAATATAAATATATAAAAAATATAAATAGTAGCTATAAAAATAAAAATAAAATAATTATAAAAAATTCATAAAAATACTTATTAATATGCATATAAAATATATATATTGAAATAAAGATTATAATAATACGTATAAATAAAATATAAATATTAAAATAACGATTATAATAATACGTAAACATAATTCAAAGTATATTAATAACATACATTAATAATAAAAAAAGTAATATTTAAAAATAATAAATATAAAAATATTAAAAGTATAATATGAATAAACAAATATATATTTTTTATAGATTCATAATTATCAAAATTAATATGTTAATGTGGGATGTGAATCAAAATCAATATGTCGAAGTCCAAGATGACGAACATTATATATACTTATTACGATCGTCGAGAGACCTTCAAAATTTAATAGATGCAGCCGACGAAGAAGATAATTTTCAGGAAAGTATTAATAATTATGAAAATGATGAAAAATTTAAAAAAAATTAATAAACTAATAGAAAATCTTGATTTTAAAAATTATAGTAATCATTTTCCCACTTGGGAAAATGTAGATGAATTTTTTAAATTTGAAACAAAAAAATTAACATATCGTTTGGAGAATATTATTGGGCCAAAAATAGAATATTTAGAAAATAATAAAATTTATCATAAACATTTATTAGTTTTATCAAATATATTATATGATATGTATTCTTGAATATTAATGTTTTTAAATTTTCATAAATTTAAAATTCAGAACGTTCGTAAGAATCACTCCTAAGATGAAAATTTTTTTTTCATTCCAAATTTTAAGAAATAGCAAAAACATCTAATTGAACTAAAAATGATTTATCTTAAGTGATCTTTAATACCGATGCTTTTGCTGTTTCTTGAATTTTGGAATTAAGAAATATAATTTGTTAATATCTAAATTTTAGTATTATGGATTAGGCCTGATTATTTAATATATCATGGAATATTTTTTTTTATTAATTATAATTTATTTTAAAAAATAATTTTTAATATATTATAATTATTTTTAAAAATATTCTGTTTTATGTTAAAAAATTGGTGACACTATATTAAAAAAAACGCGCCCATACTATTTACCTCACGGGTGGTGTGGAAAGAATAGAAATTTAGACTAAAATTTATATATTTAAAATTATATTTCTTAATATTTTTATTTTTATGACTATATTGTTACTGACAAAATATTTTGATTATATAGATAAAAAAAATGTATTTATTTGAGGAGTACGTAGGTATATCTGAGGCGTCTCTAAGGCGATGTATGAGGCGTTCTTGAAGCGTTTCTAAGGCGATGTATAAGGCGGGACAAGAGGCATTAAAAAAAAATGCCTCATCTCTGAGGCGTACCCTGAGGCGTTGTAAGAAGAGGGGATGAGGAAGCACTGAGGCGTCGGTAACTATTTTTACGTTATTTTTGAAAATTTTAAAAAATATCATTCCTACAAACTTGAGGCGTTTCGAGGCTTTTCTAAGGCTTTCCTGAGGCGTCTCTGAGGAGTCTTTGAGGAGACCTATGAGGTAATATGAGGCGACAAACGTTGAGGCGATGTCAGAGGCGGGTCGAGGAGGGGCGAGGATGGGGAAGGCGGGGGAAGGATGGGGGAGGCATCTCACAGAGGCTGAAAAAAAACCTATATTTACGTTTAAAAAATCTAAAAATGTGAGGAGGGGTAGGAGGGGGAGGCTGAAGGAGGAGTGAGGAGGACGCAAGAATTCTATTTTTTGAGGCTTACGTCTATATAATATAGAAAGATATATACATATATATATATATATATATATATATATATATATATATATATATATATATATATATATATATATATATATATAGATAGATAGATAGATAGATAGATAGATAGATACATAATGATAATATGCCTCTGATTCTTCGTTGCAAAAAATTGTTTTTTTTAACATTTCTGATCTTGTTTATTTTCTTACAACCATCTAATTGTATTAAGGTCCCGCATTTTTTCTTAAATATCGAATAATTTTTACTTTTTTCATGGGTTTATATGAGCATATCTCCACAACTTTTAATTTTTTTATAATGTTTTTGAAAAGTCATTTTACTGCTGTTACTGGGTAGCGAATAATGCACACTATTCAAACTAGGTTTACATCTTTTGTACAATCTTGTTCCTCTATTTTTTATGTATATGGTGAATGTGCCACCAATGCTCCAGTAGATATTTCTATAAAACGAAAATTTTTACATGGATAAAATTTCCGAACTTTTATCCATGTAAAAATTTACGTTTTATAGAAATATCTACTGGAGCATTGGGTGTACATTCACTATATACATAAAAATAGAGGAACAAGATTGTACAAAAGGTGTGAACCTAGTTTGAATAGTGTGCATCATTCGCTACCCAGTGACAGCTGTAAAATGACATATCACCAAAAGATTAAAAGTTGTGGAGATATGATCATATTTTAGTGAAGCAATGCATGACTACGTTATTTAATTGTTAATTTTATATTTTTTTTCTATGTAAAAATAAATATGAATTTTTGATGAAAAAAACTTTCATTTAAATTACTTTTTATACAAATTATTTTTATATTTTTCACATATAATATACTTATAAAATGTAAGATGAAATGGTTTATACTAAATTATAGAAAAGTAGTAGAAAAGAAAGTTTAGTATAAGATTAAAAAAGTTTATGTTTGTTTAGACACAAACATTTGAAATATCTTCTTTCTCACATAGCACAGAAGCTTCCAGGAAGCGTCAAATGTCTCGCGCACTTTGCTTTCAGAAAGATTCAATGAAAGATTTTACGAAGTTTCCATGAAAGAAAATGGTAAGCTTCCATGGAAGCCAGCATAAAAGTCTTTATGAATATTACGAAAAGCTTCCATGAAAAATTGCAATGTAATTTTTCCAAAACTTTGAAGAGCAGCCCAGATTCGCTCTCCTTTTTTAATTAAGTGTTTCAATATTATTTACTTAACTATTAATGGTTGTATCTGCAAGTTAATCATAATGGACATTATTATTATAAATATTAAAACACAAGGAGAAAAAATTATATTTCATTGTTTTTGAAAAAAGTAAGGAACGCTTAAGTAAGAGATGTTTATAATATTTACGCATTGTTTACTTTTCTCAAAAAATGCAATATAATTCTTTTTCCTCGTGTGCAAATATTGATGATAATAATATCTATTGCGTTCAACTCTTGATTTGCAGATACAGCCATTAATACATGAATAAATAATAAAAAGCTCAATTAGACAAGGACAGCGAAACTGGTTTACTCTTAATTAGCTCACAAGAAATCTTCCAAACATATACTTCATAACATTAATATATCCTTATTGTGATATTCTTTGGAAGACTGCCAGAAGTTTAGATGGAATCTTTCACGAAAAGTTTCTGGAAGCTTCTCGCAAGATATAAAGTATTCTTCCCATAAACATTCCTGCAATATTCTACTTAATATTATTGATAGCTAGTTGGAAGCTTCTTTGCAATGTTCCATTTACTGCTATCGGAATATTTCGCGTAAGCTCTCTTAAATCTTCCGCAAAGCTTCCATGAAAGATTCTAATGTGATCTTTCTGAAATTTTTAATTAGCTTACAAAAGGCTTACAAGGAATTTACAAACGAGTTACTCGTGACCTTCCATGAACATTAATATATCCCTACTGTAGTATTCTGTGGAAGCCTGCAGGAGGTTAAGATTAAATCTTTTACAAAACGTTACTGGAAGCTTTCTGCAAGATATAAAGTAATCTTGCCAATAACATTCCTGTAATATTTTAGTTAATCTTATTGAAAGTTTACTGGAAACTTCTTTGTAATATTCCATTCAGTGAGATAAGAATATTTTTCGTAAGCTTTCCTAAATCCTCCGCGAAGCTTTTATGAAATTCTTGGAAGCTTACATTGAAATCTTCCTTGAATCTTTTATTGGAAGCTTCTAGAATCTTTCGTGCTATGTGGGTTTAGCTTTAGTTTGAATAACATTTTATATTTTAAAAATATTTTGAACTTTGTGTATAATTTATATATCTATATATCTTTTATTTCATATAATGTTCAAAATACTGCTAAAGTTCAAAATAAGTTTATCAAAAAGACCAAAGTTTTAATTATTTATCTTAAATATTTGCAAACGTAGACTTATATTTCCACAAACTTTCCTGAAATTTGTGCTGAACTTTTTCCAAGCTTTTGTAAAAAATAAAAATTTTAAATATCTAGTCTAGCATATTTTTATTGGTTAAGTTTAGATAAAGTTTAACAGAACTTAATAGACGAGAGGGACACTCCCAAAAAAGCGTTTAGTTTTCTTAGTTTTAGACAAGGTGACCGCTACCGTCCTACAAGCTAATTTTTTTTTCAAAAGAAAGCTTCTAACCCACAGATTACGAATACAAACTTTTTTTTTCTTTCCGAGTCCGGGGACATAAAGAAAATGGCGGTTACTTATAGTGTGTATAGAATTTTTACCTATTAAACCGCCATTTTAGCCATTTTCTTTATGTTCCCGGACTCGGAATTAAAAAAAAAGTTTTTATTCGTAATCTATGGGTCAGAAGCTTTCTTTAAAAAAAAAAATTAGCTTGTAGGACGGTAGCGGTCACCTTCTCGAAAATGAAGCGCTTTTTTGGGGGTGTCCCTCTCGTCTATAAACTTCACCTAAACTTTAGCGAATCAATTATTTTTTTGAAACTTTAAATCCAAACTTATAAATCTACTTAAGAGGAGGTGACGTATCTCTATCCCTTTCCAATCTAAGAATTAATTTTCTGCGAAAACTAATAACTTTAACAAATATGAAAAGAAAGCCGCATCTAGTATAAAAAAAGCAAAATTTTCTTTGATAAAAAAGAATTAATTTTATTGCTTTGTTTTCAAGAAAACCTTGAAAAACTGAATTGTTTACCCCAATCTCTATGTTTTAAGTTTTTCAAGGTTTCCTTGAAATTGAAGCAATAAAATAAATTCTTTCTCATCAAAGAAAATATCACTTTTATTGATACGAAATGCGGCTTTCTCTTTATTTTTTGCTAAAATTATTAGTTTTTGTAAAAAACTAGATTGTTTGATTAGAGAAGGACAGATATAATCGACCTACTATTGGGGATGGTAATTTAGATTAGGTAAAAATAAAATATATTTATGAATTTGTTTTTATACTTTTTCCACTGGATTTGATTGATCAACAAGAAGATAGTAGCTCATTGGACGATGAAAGTAATGATGATAACTATAGTTCTACAGATGATGAGTCAGTAGAAAGTGAAGATTCTGAAGAAGAAGAAAATAAGGATGACGATTTTATAAACAATGCCAATGATCCTATTTATCCAGGGGCACCAATCACTATTGGCGAAAGTATTTTATCGATATTAACACTTGCCTTACACTTTAAAATTACGGGAGTATTGTTATCAAGTATTTTATCATTAATAAGGTTGCATTGTATTAAACCAAACGGATGTGTAAAAACTTTATATAAACTAAAAAAATTTTTTGCAAATATAAATGCTTTTTTGATCCGTAATTATTATTGCAAGGTATGTTTTTCAAAAGCAAAAGAACAATTTTGCGAAAAATGCAATAGCTTTAAAAATATCACGTATTTTTTACAAATTTCGATTATAGAACAATTAGCTTCGTTTTACAAAAGGCCAGATTTTAAGAAAAATTTAAATTATCGAGCGACGCGTAATAAATAAAACGAGCGGAACTACGAAGACATATACGACGGCACCATTTATAAACAATTACCTAAAAATTTTTTAAATAATATTAAGGTGGTTCTTCCATGCAGGTCACTCGATGCATAAATTCTTAGTATTATGAATAAAAAATTCATTCTAAACACTTTATTAATAAATATTAAGTAAATTTATGCAATATTTTTAAGTAATACTAAAGTAATATGTAATTCTATAAAATTTGATTATTCATACGTTCCTGAACATATTGGAATTCCGGCAACGTTGTGAATTTCGGTTTGTTATATTATTATTTGTTACATATGGTTAGATTCATTATAACCTAAGTAAAATGTCACATTTTCGAAAGAAACGAAATGCGTGTTTACATTTTTATTCCACAATGTTGTCAAGTATTACGAAATCATAATTTAAATTATTTTATTCAATTTTTTTTTAAATATATAATATCTTTTTAGATGACTCATCAACCTACTACTTTTTATATATATTCTAAATCTATGAATTCTGCAGAATTCAATAAATAGTTTTTTATTAATATATGTTCATTTAAAATGATAAAAATATTAAGTTTAAACATAAAATTAAGGGTTAGAATACAAAATTATATCATAAAACACTCAATTTCAAAATCATTATTTTCTATTATTTTATCGATATTTGAATCTGAAATTTAATTGATATAAAAATATAGGTTTTATCTACGACCTCCTAAATTTTAATAATAATTTGTTCAATTATGTCTCAGGGAAAAACCACCTTAATAACATCACTTTTACGTGGAATTCGGATGGAGCACCACTGTTCAAATCGTTGAAAATGAGTATTTGGCCTTTGTATTTAATGGTTAATGAATTACCGTACAAATTACGGCTAAAAAAGAGAATATAGTCTTAGCTGGACTATGGTTTGGTCAATATAAACCATCTCCTGATTTATTTTTTAATTCATTACAAAAAGAACTAAAACAATTATATAAAGGAATAAATTTCAAGATCCCTCATCACAATAGTTTATTGCGTGTTCGAGGTTTAATTATTGGCGGAACGTGTGATTTGCCTGCCAAGGCATTGTTCCTCAATATTAAACAATACGATGCAATCAATGGGTGTCCTGATTGTAAAATCAGAACTGAAAGGATAGAAAATGTCCAAACATATACCTTTATTGAATAATTAGAATTAAGGACATCTGAGGAAACCAATAGATTTGCAAAAGATGCGTGTAAGCAAAAAAAAATGTATTTGGAATAAAAGGACCTTCTGCTCTTCGTATAATTGTTCCAAACTATATAGAATTCCAAACTATATAGAAGTGGCTATCGATAGTATGCACTGCATTTTTCTAGGTACTATGAAAAAATTGATGTCAATTTGATTCGATGCAGAAAACCGAACCCATGCTGCATCTTCATTTGCTTTCACAAACGAAATAAATGCAAAAATCAAAAGACTTACAATGCCATCATTCATAGCGAGAATACCAAGAAAAGTTGGAGAATATTCATATTGGAAGGCATCTGAATTAAAATTGTTTTTGTTTGTGTATGGTTCAATGGTTTTGAAAAATATAATAAGCGAAAAGTACTTTGAACATCATCTATTGTTAATGTATGGAATAACTTTATTAAATCTGTCAAGTATTTCACAAAACATGATTGATGATTTAAAGCGTATATTAATAGAATATGTTCGACGGTATGAAGTTTTATTGAGCAAAAAAAGTAAAATCTGCAATTTACATTTATTGCTTCACTTACCTGATGATGTTATCAAATTTGGCCCTTTTTGGACAATGACGTGCTTTCTATTCGAAAATTTAAATGGAATCTTAAAAATGTTTGACCATGGTTCGAGATATGCTGAGTTACAAATCTATCCCTCAGTTTCAACATTTTTGTCTTTAGCTACAGTAAAAAAAAAAATTTTTAAGACCAGAAACACAGGTTTCTGAATTTTGTAAAAAAAAATAAAATTTTCGGGCACAAGAAGATATAAAACAAAATTTTTAAGTGAACATATTTTTGATGTTGGAGCGTATATGAAAGTAAATGAGCTTCCAGATTTTCTTATGAATACCATTCAAAATCATCCTATTGTTCCAAATACATCAAAATTTCATCTGTTTAAAAGAATTTTATTAAATGGAATTTATTTAGGGACTGAATGGTATGGCAAACACAAAAAAACTAATTCTTCGTGGGTTAAATATATGATGGACGATAAAATGCACATAGGTGTAATTAATAATTTTATAACCGTATGTAACTGTAGATGCGAAACTCGCAAAGAAGTATGTAATGCATGCAACGATAATTGTAAAAAGCATGCAATTGTAACGCAATTTATAATCGAACCAGTTTTTTTTAATTCTATAAATAATAAGTATTTACCGACAATTTCATTATGTAAATGAATCGAAAACATCTTTGTTGCTGTCTTGGTTAAAGGTATAATTAGTATTTGTTAACACTCTAAAATAGATGATCATTTGTACATAGTTCTTCCCACAAATCATCATAAAGTAGAATGAGTTGTAAATAATAATTTTATTATCATGAAAAATATAAAAAAGAATAACTCGCGTAAAATTACCTAAAACCAAGTTAGTTTAAAGTTTTGCAAAGCGTCAGATAATGTTTATTTAAAGTTATTAAATAAAATAAAATTAACATAAATATATTTACAAATGAACAAAGCAATATTTTTATCTACATCATTCTATTTCATTAAAATTTATCGGTAAAATAATTTAGGATTGATGATCTATTTCTGTATAAAAACATATTCTGATTATATCTTATACATTGATCGCAATAACATCATTTTTAACTTATTCGCACAAAGTAGTTGGTACGGACGTTTCGCTTATTCAACAAAGAAATGCTGGCTCTATTATACGTTTGGTTATCATTGTACATGTAATACAATTATCATTGCATTCTTCACAGATCAATCCGTAATTGCAATTATATACGGTAACAAAGTATTTTATAATACTTATATTGAGTTGTTAAATTTATATTTAATACAAGAGGAATTACTTTTTTTGGCATACTCTTTGTTATGAAAATACATTCCATATTTTAAGTCTTTTAAGCACATGAAATTTAGATGTATTTAAAAGATAAGGACAGTTTCTTAAAGGATTCAAAATATAATCAGGAATGCAATCAATTTTTTTATAAATTCCAACCGCAAAAATAATATCACTTAAAATTGTTTTATAAATATGAGTTCTGGAAAATCCGATTTTTTTTTACAAAATTCATAAGCTGATGTTTTTGGTAATATTAATTTTAATTTACAAACAGATAAAAATCTGGAAACGGAAGAATAAATTTGAAGCTCTGCATATCTAGATCCATGGATGTTTGATTTTAATATTCTATTTAAATTTTCAAAACGAAAACTTACTGTCCACAGCAAGCAAAATTTACAACATAATCTGGTAAATGAAAAAGCAAATACAAAATGCAAACTTGATACTTTTTACCATACAAAATCTTGTATTTCCTAATATATAGTCGAAATATTGTTTAGTCATTATATTCTCTAAAATTATTAAGCTATGTACTAGTAAAAACACTTTCAATTCAGATACTTTTCAATAATAGTAATCAGTTACTTTTCTTGGAATCTTTGGAATGAATGAGGGTAAAGTTAGAAGATTCCTTATTGATAATATTTCTATAGGCAAATAAGAAAGATAAATGAGTTCAGTTTTCTCTATCGAACTGAAAGAAAACATTAATCTTGAAATAAACAATGCGTAACATCGATAGACATTGAATTTATATAATCATAAACTATTATGCCAAGAGAACTAGGACCTTCAATACTGAATACTGAAGTACCTATTGTATTTATTTTCTCACCATACAATTTGACTTTTCTGTTATTTTAAAATCTAAATTATTAGTAAAAGTATGAATCTGCAACATTATCAACTCTTTTTGTTTGAATTTCGCAATTAGGGCATCCATTTACCTTTCATTATATTGTTTCATGTTGAGGTATAATGCTTTGTTACATAAATCGCATGTTCTACTTTCTACCGATCCTCCTATACGTACAGAATTTAAATCAGAATGAACTACATTTACTCCTTTTTACAGCTTTCTGAATTCATTTTTTAATAGTTCAAAAATAAATAAGCAGATGGTTTTTCAGAGCCAAACTAAATATCTACTAAAATAATATTTCCTTTACTTATCCTTACAGTACGGCAACTCATTTACCATCAAATGAAATGTTCAAATGTTTATTTTTAACATTTTAAAAAGTGGTACCCGGTCAGAATTCCAAGTGAATGTAATATTATTACCATTTAATAAATCTTTTTGACAATACTGTTTGTTTAATTTTGATCACTATTCGCAATAATAATAACGTTTAATAAGAGGTGTATTTACGCTGGCAACAAATTTTTTTTAATTTAACAAAGAGTTTTTGTGTACGTATTTTGTTGAATACAATGTAGATAAATAAGTGATGGTATACTGGAAAGCAGCACACCTGTTATTTAAAAACGCGTTGTAAGTATAAAAATTGATATAATTGTTGCCAATTGATATTAAAGCGCTTGGGTAAAGGACAAGAAATACAAAAAAATCTGTAACGAAAAAAAAGAGGATTTGAGAAAAGCAAAAGAAAATAATAGTTGCAAATAAGAAATTTAAAGAAAAAAAATGAAATGAAAAAACATAATAAAGATGTTTTTACAAGAAGAAGAAGAAAAAAATTAAGATAAAAAAAGATAAAAACCTCAAAAACTAATCAGAAAAAAATTTAAGAAAGAGAAAAGAGAACCTAAAAAGAAAAGAAGGAAAAGAAAATTAGAAATAAAAGAAACTTGCAAAAGATAGAAGAAATAGACAAAGAAAAGCATTAAGACGAGAAGAAAGAAAGTTAAACAGAAAATGCATAACATTTGGAAGCAGAAGATGGAGGAACAAAGACAAGAAAATGAAGAGAAAAAAAAATAAAGAAAGAGAGCATTTTTTGCAAAAGAAATAAGAGAAAACGTAAAATAGATTCAATTCCTTTTGAATCAATTTGAAAAAAAATATGTAGATATAAAATAAATGTTGATGAAAAAATTAAAGTTTTGAATTTAAAAAAATTACTTTTTAAATATTGTAGAGCTCGGTGGCGTAGTGGCTAAGCTAAGGCGCGGGACTCGTATTCTCGTTGGCGCGAGATCGATTCCCTGTCTGATCGCTTTTTGACTGACTCTGCTGTGGGCTGACACCACGTTAAATAATATGTCAAATTGTGTTGTCTTTATGTATATGTATTCTAGTATATATATATATATATATATATATATATATATATATATATATATATATATATATATATATATATACATATTATAATTTTAAACTGAGCCATAACAACTGGAATACTATTTATATTTAAGCTATAACAACATCAACAATAGTACATCAAGAAAAAAAAATAATAAAGGCAATTGATCTTTATTTAATGCTGCTGCACCCACAAGTCACTCCCAACGGTCACTCTCGAAACGCTAGTCAAGTGTGTGCTTCTTGAACCCTGCAATAGAGCCCGTCTCAAAAGAGAAAACGAAATCAGTATCAACACTAAACTGATTAAAATGGCTGGCGGCAGACTGAATGAAGGAGTTCTACAGTGCACTAGTGCAAATCGGTGGGCACATACCGGAGAATACATGAGGGCCTGCGAGTAGAAAATCGAATCGAGGTGTCATTATTAATATGGATAAATCAACAAGCTCAATACGAAGAAACACGTTTTGTGATGACAGAGTAAGCCAAAGACAAATTAAGATATTTTCTCCTCCTTTCAAACCAGCCAAGATCCAATCTATAGGGAGTTTTTCTCTCGCGATATCCAACATTACCCGGCACGAACCTAACACAGACATTAACGTCCCTGTGAAGCTTCAAGTTTTGACACCAGTAAAGGTCGTCATAGATGAAAGAGACGTAATCAAAGTGAGGAAACACCAATGATTTCACCAACCTCTTTCTAAGCTTCTTTGACAACAAGTGCCTGTAAAATTTAAGACAGAAAAGTGTACCATGCACATTATGAATAATGTGATTGACTTGCCTTTCCCAGTTGAACGTTTGCACAATCCACACCCCTAGGCTCTTGACATCTCTGGAAAAAGTAATCACTTGACTGCAGACAATCACAGGTGAAAGTATTGAAAGATCAAATCTGGAAATGAACTAGTTACTGCCAATCAGAATGACCTGGGCCTTTCGAGCATTCAATTTAAGTTCATTTTCGGTAGCCTGTGCAGAACTGCTTCAACATATTTATTTACAAGTGTGGTCTTATACTTAAATTCATCGGGAAAAAATGACCTTTAAATCTGAAGATCATCAGCATATGACATATGCTTTGAATACTTTAATACACTAGGAAGATCATTAAATAGAAAAGAAAATAGAAAATGATGTTGGGACTAATACGCTATCCTTAGGCACACTAGTACACAATCAGACCCACTGACCAGGAGAACCAGGCTCACATTCCATGATCAACTGTGATTGACCATGCAGGTAAGATGCAAACCATCGAATAACCTCATCTGGACAGTTGAAAAGGTGTATCTTACGTAAAAGTAAACGGTGAAGAACCATGTCGAGTGTCTTCGAAAAGTCAAAAAGCAACAGGACACCTTTCTCTTATCAGTGGCGAACATCCTCAAGTATATTGAGCAAGACCGTCTAGGGACTATGCCCAGGACGAAAGCTAGCCTGAAAATCATTAAGTAAATCATTACTATTAAAGAAACCCAGGAGCTGTTCATGAACCACCCACTCAAAGATCTCAGATGATTTGCAAAGTCTCGCAATTGGGCGTGTGAGACTTCGCAAGAGGTAATACAAACGCCCTTTTGCAATTGGAAAGAAAATGTGCGCAACTAAGGGATTCCTTTAGTATGTGGGTCAGTGTTTCAACTAAAGAAGGTAAAGCAATCTTCAACATTTCGAAAGAAATGTTATCACTTCCTAAAGACTTATAGGATGCTTTTCTAACGATACCGCAAACCTTAGCTACATTAATTTCGTGGAAATAAAGAACAGACTTATTTGATGCAAAAGGTATACTAAGGATCTCTTCGATGTCTTTTTGAACAAGAGCTGGCGCACTCCAGGACACCGAAGAATAGTGCTCCAAGAGAGCGTCAGAAGAGAGCTATTGCAAAGGCGATGGCAATGCCTTTCTCGCCAAGCTCAGCTTATGAAATTCTGACCAATTCGCCTTAGTGTTCGGAGCAATTATGGAGAGATAATTATTAAATGCTATCTAATCAATCGTATTTTGCTTAAAAGCAAAGAACTTTTTAGAAGAGTTCTCCAATCTACGGAATTTATATTTAGGCTCTATAAGATCATGATCTGCTATAAATGGAGATTTAGTTTTGGAGTAAGAAAAACAGAATCTTTATCTCCAAAAATAAACAAATCAAGCCAAGTATGTGTCGAAGAATTCTCAGACAAAACATAATGAGTGAGCTCTGAAGGAATAATGAAAAGCGAGAGAGATTCCAAATTTGCCTTAACATAATTAGAAGCATGATTTTGTACAGAAAGGTTGATATTAAAATCACCTGTAATAACAATATCTTTATATCTATCACTAAACTCAAAGAGAAAGTTAAATAGTTGCACCGGATACGCAGCTTTGGGTCTACAATAGACAACAACGAAAAGAAGAGCAACATTAGAAAATTTAATATCCAACGCCATAAATTCAACCTCATTGTTAGATTCCGGATTAGAGTAACAAAAGAACTTAACCTTGTATTCCTCACGTACATAAGTTGTAATTCCTCAACCCTTTTAGCCCTCTCTATCAATTCGAAATAGATTGTAGCCCTTAATAGAAAGTATAGCATCATTATCATATGACTCAACGGGATGTCGGAGCTGCTGGATACAATTTTTGCTTTTATTATTTTATTGATATCTTTTTAAATTCGTAATTTAAGCAAGTGTGATGACTTGTCCGCACTAAAACTATGTTAATACAATAATTTTTATTAAAATAAAAAATCATTTGGACTTGTTATTTTTTTATAAGCTTGGAATGGAAATTAGATATCAAGCTCGATAATTCTAACCTCAAAATGCTATGTACCAAAAAATTGTTTATAAGTTTTTATGTACAGTGTCTTAGTAAATTCTGTAAGTTGTCCGCACTCAAGTTAAATATTACAAATTTTCTTACTGTAATAAAAAAACTCGATCTAACGTATCGTTTACTCGTGGATTTGGAATGAAAATATTAATTAATTATTTTAGAAGGTAGCGAGCTCCATCATGCCCTTAAGAAACATTTCAAGAAGAGCTAAAATATCATAATAATACATTAAATATCGATTCTCATTAAGATTAAAATGTGACTTCAATTGATCGACATTAATTTAGGCAATAGAGAATTCATTTTTTTTCGTAGCAGGCAGAGCAGTTACACAGCCAGGATATGAGCAGAACAAGCCTCAACAGCATAATTTGAAGGAACACTTAGAGTCTCCACAATAGGATAATTTCTGGTCAAATGATAACCTATATTATATCAGGTTTTTTTAAAAGATTTAAAAGGATCAAGATCTGTCTCTCTACGAATAGTACAAAGTGTAACATTGTTAGATTTTTTTAAGTACACCATGTGGCCCTTCACATAGGGGTTAGGTAGTTTTTTATCACAAGCAACTGTGTTAGCCTTTTTCTGCAAGAGATATACGTTCTCAGGTCATAAGGCCCTTAAGAAAAGCATACCATCATCACCCTGACCGGAAACATACAGGCTTAAGTTTCAGCCTACTAGCAGCTGACATCGCAGTATTACGAACAGAACCAGAAATACACTTGAAGACACAACAACGATAATAAGGACTGGTTACCGAGACAAGAACATTATTATCATTCTAGTTTTGAGAAGGTGGCGAAGTATCATTAACCTCTATTGATTTGGTAGAAGGCAACCATTCTCTCGCATTTACAACAAAGGCCAAGTCGTTCTCAAGATCAATAGCATAGAAATCAATCTTTAGAATATCCCAGTCTGACAATGAGAAAGAAACTGGGACGCCAGAGATAAGAATCTCACAATCATCAACGGACATTTATTTGCATTATGCTGCTCGACGAGCACCCTAAGATCACGATGCTCCTGCCTGATAAGAGCAAGCTCATTTTTCAAATTCATTATGATTGACCTTCGCCTGTCTGCACATATCTTCAAACTTCACATTTAAAGTATTTATCAAGTCCACTTTGAGTTCAGCTTGTTGCTGTTTCAAAGTTGCTAGCAATTTCGCATTGGCCAATATATTGTTAGACTCTTCAGAAGAGCAAGAAGAAATTGAAGCTAGTGCAGACTCAAGAGAGTCAGCCCCTCAACCGGCTCTTCAGAGCTAGAAAAAGATGAAAAAGTGATAGCTCAGAAGAAGGCGAAAAAGGCGATACTTTGCGTTTAGATGTAGACTGACCTATCTTAGATGTTATCTGAAAAGTTGGTGTCAAAGGTGGAGAACAAACATCCGGAGCAGCAGTCGAAATATCAACAGCAGAAAAAAGCCCTACCCGAGCTGCAGCCTCCCTCTGCACAGACTTCTCAATGCATTTCCCACAAATGGTACGAGAAGCAGAAATGTACCAGTGAACCAAGCAACACTCTGTATGAAAAATCTAGCTACACTGAGAACAGAGGATAGTCGAAGTAGATCTAGCTAAAATTAACGTAAATCGCGCACACAGCCGACCAACCATTAATTATCATCACAAAGAGCAAGAAAAAAGCCCAGTGACTTACTAAAAAGTAATAATATTCTAATAGTAAAGTGTTGAGTATTAAGCGATGCAAAAATCTTCAGATGTCGGTCATGGGCAAAGACTGCATAACCATCTCAGCAGGTAAGCAAGTTCGTAAGTATTAATGTCACACATAATAGAACATGTGGCACGATCGCAGATTTCTCTTCGTAAAATGAAACCAACCTTAAAAAGAAAGTTATAAAATTAGATCGTATAAGATGATTTGTGTAATTAGACACTATGTACAAGAGAAATACGTATCACCGTGAGCATGCATTAATATGTGATGCGTAGTGAACGGGAACGACAAGGCTCTTGGCAAATTAAGCAACGAAAGCAGTCGACACACCACCGGTAAAAAGAGTCAATAAGGATCTCTCTGCAACTCATGCTAGGCCAAATATAAGAAAAGATGCTCAGGCACCGCCTTAACCAAAATTCAGAATCTTAAATGCATAAAAACTTTCGATAACAGACTAAAAAGATGCAGTCAAACTTGTCACGATGATGAAACAGATTAGAGGTTATCGCCTGCAGGACTTATAGCAGTGGATACCAACGGTTTCTGTTTTATCCAAGAAGAAATTTGCACACATTCGCAAATGGGCTATCGCAAATAATAGCGCCACAATCGGTCATCTTGATAAGGACCGAAAATATAACAATTCATTTAACCTAAAAAATCCAAGAAAAGTTTAAGCCATAATTCCAGATACAAGAGATCCTTGAAGAAAAGAATTATTATCCAGAAAGGAACCTTGCACTTTCTTACTTGCAAGAACCTGCAATCAAAACGGCTTGAAGGCCAAAAAATGCAGAAATAAGCGTCTTGAACACAAATTAAAATTAAGTTTTAACTAGATTTAACTACAATGAAACTCAGCCTGTACCAATCTCTCGTTGCCACGATTCACATTCACTCAATAAAAGTCTATCATACAAGAAACACTTAAAAGAAAGTGAAGTTTCAGGAGAAAAAGACTCCAAAGAGGATAACTCCTTATTAAAATAATCAGCTGTCGAGAAGGCAAATGAGTGTTGAAAAGCAGCAGTACGTACATTTAGACAAATGAACAGCCTGGGAGGTAGTCTCGTTGATAAACGCACTGATGCATCAATATGTTGCCTTACGAATCTTGAGGCTAGATAAGATGGAGAATTGTGTGAAATCACATTGAAAGCAAGACACATCTTAAGGTATAAACGTCTGTTTTGAACAGACAACCACCGGTAATCAAGGCTAAAAGGTGTAACTCTGCTACGTCAACCAATATGGCCATGGACAAATCTGATACAGGCATTGAAGGCTCTATGCAGACGTGAATTCTGCGTTTGAGACAGACCATCATAGGCAACTGATGCATAATCAAGAATTGGAAAAATAAGAGACTCTACTAGCTGCTTTCTCGTGTCCAAGGCCAATGCATGCTTGTAGAACTTAAGAGATCTCAGAGTGCCATGAATCTTTCGCACAGTAAAAGAGACATGTTTGCTCCAATCTAATGTAGAAGAAATCCACAAACCAAGATTTTTTACAACAGAGCAGTATGGGACAATGGTATTCCCAACGTATATAGATGGAATAGATACAGTGTCATTCAAGTGAGAAATAAATTTCTCGCTGCCGATGAAAATGGCCTGAGTTTTACCTGCATTCAAAAGAAGCCCGTTGTCTTCTGCCCACTTAATAACTGATGCAACTTCATGGTTAATAAGATTAATCTCATCTTCCAGTTTTGCAGGCAAAAAAGATTTATAGACCTGAAGGTCATCAGCAAAAAGAATATGCTTTGACGTTGATAAGGCAAGCGGAACATCATTTATGTAGACTAAAAACAAGAGTGGGCCAAGCACACTGCCTTGAGGAACACCAGCCGTCACCTGAGACCAAACAGATGATTGATTACTTTCATCTACAACAGAGTAGGTCCGGACTCTCAAGTACGACGCAAACCATCTAATGACAATATCTGAGCAATTCATTAATCGAAGTTTAATGAGCAGTCTATTATGTGGGACTCTATCGAAAGCCTTAGAGAAGTCAAAGAGAAGCAATAAGGTGATCATTCTACGATCAATGGCAGGCCTACAGTCATCAAGTAGATGTAGAAGGGCAGTCTAAGTACTATGACCTTTTCTAAAGCCAGCCTGATGAGAATCCAATAAAAAGTTAGACTCAAGATGAGCCATCAACTACGTGTGTACAACCATCTCTAGAACCTTAGAGACTTCACATAACTTTGCTATAGGACGGGTTTGGGAAGGATCATCCATCTTAGTTAGTTTCGCCAGTGGTAGAAGAAATGCACTTTTCCAGGACTCAGGAAAATAGCCAAGAGAAAAGGAGTCATTCACGATAGAAGCCAAACTAATAGACACAGAACCACCAATCATCTTTAGCATATCAGCTGATATGTGATCAAGACCAACCGCTTTGGAGCTAGATGCACGAAGAAGATTCACAAGATTTGAGGGGTCAACTGAGATAAAGTTAAATACCGGAAGATCTGATCTTAGCGGTAGAGCAAGAACACGATCAACATCAGCATTGGACAAAGCTGGGCTCTGAGAGGAAACAGAAGTATAATGCTTTAGGAGCACAGATAAAGAGAAGTACTTGAGAGGAGAAGGCAGAACACTGCTAGCCAAGCCAAGCTTACGTAATTCTGACCATTTGCTCTTGACTGTAGGAGCCGACGAAACTTTACTAGCTATGTAGTCATTTTTTAGTTTACAAAGAGAATTTGAGACTTTATTTCTAAGTAGTTTAAAACGAGCATAAGCGTCATCTGACCCGGTTCTCATAGCCAGTTTATAGCACTTATCACGATTTTTCATGAATAACCTGATATCGTGATTAACCCATGGCTTACGTTTGCTAATAATATTTATTACCTTTTCTGGCGCAAACTTGTCAAAAGCCTTCACTATACCAGAAGAGAACAAATTAACCTTGTTGTCAATAGTATTAACACTCGAGGTCTGAGGTGACAGTAAAAAGTCAACTGAACTATGAGTAGGATTAAATGCATAGTTAGACAAAAATCTTGAAGAAGAAGAACACAAATAAGAAAGACTCACAGGAGAATAAGAAAGATTAGAACTCACTGCAGCATTGAGTGCATCAATGTTACAGTTAGACAAGTTCCTAGTAACAAAGCATTTAGTAATCTTTTCAGACCTAGAAAGCTTAAGTTTAAGCTTGATCAAATCATGACCTGCAATGAATGGAGCGGCAGACTTCTCGTAAGATAATAAAGAAGAGCTATCATTTATAACAAATAAGTCTAGCCAAGTATGATATTCATGATCTGATGTAATTGCATGATGAGTAGCATCTGAAGGAACAATAAACAGAGATAGATATAGATAGATAGATATTTAAATTTATTAACTGTACATTATGTTGTACAACAAAAATAATACAAATTCGTAAGTATATATATATAAAATGAGATACTAAGTAAAAATATAATTAAAATAATGATACAGTAATTAAAATAATTAAAGCCTAGCTCGGAGCAGAGGCTCATTCTCAAGGGAAAGGTAGTGCGAATATGTTGATGCCTTGAATAATGCCAACGATGAAGAATCTCTTAAAGATGATGGTGGACCGTTCCATAGTTGCGATGACACAACCAGGAACGATCTTTGGTGATACTCGGTAGATGAAAAAGGAATGGTTAACGGTCTCACATCACCCCTCAGTGTCCTCACAGGCCGGCTCCACAAATATCTAGAATAAAGATATGAAGGTGAGCATGACAAAAACATTTTGTATAAGAAGGTAGTAGCGAAGTAAATTCTTCTGCCCAAAGTGGATAACCAGCCTAGAGAGGACCTATAAACAGAGATGTGCTCGCGCCTACTTACACCATAGATGTAACGAATACCAGAGTTTACAACCCTTTGAAGCCTCAGATCGAGTTCAGCAGAAAGGTCAATATAGACCAAACAACAGTAATCAAGTAAAGGAAACAGCAAAGAACGGATAAGATGCTTACGTAGTGCAATGGTGGTACTTTTCGAAAGAAATTTAATCTATAGAGCAATGAGTGACTCCTGTTACACACATGCGCAATTTGGTCCTTCCAGTTCAACTTACTATCAAGCCATACACCAAGACTACGAACAGAAGATTCAAACTTAATAAGATCACCGTTTATTGGAACACCAGTGATGTGCAATGAGGGCAGCATATTGACATAGAAATAAGATCCAATAATAATAGCCTTTGTTTTGCTCACATTTAATTTCAGATGATTTTTTGTCGCCCAGTTAACGATACTGACAGCTTGATCACTCATGAGAGCAGTAACAGAAGCCAACTTAGCAATTGGGATGTGAATGTACACCTGAAGATCATCAGCATAGATAAGATGCTGCACATCGGCATGGAAGTCAGCAGCCACATCATTGATGTATATAGAAAACAACAGTGGACCAAGGACAGAGCCCTGGGGAACACCAGTATTTAATGTTACATAGTCAGATGCATTACCATCTGCATCAATAACAGCCTGCTGTCTCTCAGAGAGATAAGACGCAAACCAACGCACAACTGAATGCGAGATGTCAAGAGAAGACATTTTTCTGAGCAGAGAGACATGGCATACCGTATCAAATGCCTTGCTGAAATCAAATAGCAACAGCAACGTCACATAGCGTCTGTCCATATTGCGTCTAATGTCCTCAGTTAGTTTCAGTAGTGCGGTCTGAGTACTATGTCCAGTTCGAAATCAAGTCTGATAAGGGTCCAGTAGCTGTCGTATAGTCAGGTAATTGTAGAGTTGATCATGGACTAGACGTTCAAGAACCTTGGACATAAAAGATAATAAAGAAATTGGCCTAATGTCACCAAAAGCTTGAGAAGAGGAGATTTTGTTTATTGTAGTGACCAGTGAGATCTTCCAGCATGAAGGAAATAAGGATTCACGCAATAAGTCGTTATAAATGCGACATAACAAAGGCCCAATGACCGGAAATGCCGCACGGACAAAAGATTGAGGAACAGCATCAAACCCTCTGGCCTGTGAAGTTAAATGACAAACAGCCATCCATACCTCCTCCAAAGTAACTGGATTAAACTTAAACATGGGTTTAAGTGGTTCATCTAGAGCAAGTGTATTCATGTAATCAGAAATGGAGGGGACCAGAGGATCAAACGCAACACCACCAAAATACCGATTCAAATCATTAATTGAAAAAGAATGTCGAGAGTCACTACTGCTGGAACATACGCCCAGGTTCTTGAGTTCTTTCCAGATCTGTCTTGCGTCAGTAATCTTAGATAGTCTGTCGTGGTAATACAGTAATTTAGCTGATTCGATGCATGAATGGGCCCGATCTCGAGCATCTCTATAACATATAAGATCAGCACGCAGCCTAGTACGTTTGAAGCGTCTGTAATGCCTATCTCTCTCGGAGATTAAGCGGTGATGCTCAGAGGTAAACCACGGACGATGACTCTTGCTCTGTCGAACACGCCTAACAGGCACAAACCGTGAGATAGCTTCATTAAGATGAGTGTAAAGACATTCAAGGCGAGCCAAAAGAGAAGAGTCACCGTTACACACAACACAATTCAGCGATCGAAAATAATCAAGAATAGCAGCCTCATCAACCGCTTTATAATCATGATAAGTAAAATTATTAAGTGTAGGCCTAGAGAGAGATGACTTCACAGTCGCAGCAATAAAATCATGTCCGTCAATGAATGGTACATCAGTCTTCCAATAATCAAGCAGTAAGTCATTGGCATCGACAAGGCACAAGTCGAGCCACGTATCAGAGGAATAAGTATGATGCGTAGGTCCATAAGGCACTGAGAAAAGTGCATTTTCCTTAATAAGGCTCTTCAGGAACACAGAATCATCAGATTCAGAACACAAATTAGTGTTGAAATCTCCTAAAACTACCTTAGTACTATAATTGTGCATATGAGTGGTCAAATCAGGAATAAAGTCCGTGTTGGCCAAAAATGGAGCGTGAGGTGGTCTATAAACAACACCAACGAAAATGGGTAAAGCGAAGTCAGATGAGTTGACCTCACAGAAGAGATACTCAGGTAAACCAGGCTTACCACTCCAGCTTCCAGAGGATGAACAGAGACGCACAGAAGTGAGAGAGCAGTGTACAAATAAAGCAACACCACCTCCCCTGGTGTTACGATCCTGTCTATAAAGCACATAACCATCAAGAGCAATCAAAGAATCACAAACTATCTGGCCCAGTTTGGTCTCAGTAACAGCTATTATGTGGAAATAAGGGCGAGAAGCCAAAAAGAGTCTAATCATCTCAATGTGCGCTCTAATAGAGTTGGCATTGAAATGACAAACTCTGAGACCATCCTTAGTAGTGAAATGATCATGAATGACCGATGAAATAGTATTGTTAGAAGGAAGAAGTGTGTTAGAGTGAGAAGGAAGAGAGAATGAGCTTACCCCAGTGTCAGATGTTAAGTGGTTACATCGTCGTTGGCTGATATCAATAAGAGCTTTGCTAAAAAAGCATCCAAGTCGTCATCCGATGCAACACGAATGGCTGCATCCTCCTTCTTCCTTCTGACGAAGATCTTACCATCACGCACAAATGTAAGGAAGTTGTACCTCTTATCTTTGGCCTTCCTGAGCACTCTCAACTTCAGTTGGTGCAATGAGTGTGGCAGATATTCATTGATGTTGATCAAGGAAGGAGTAAGTGTTTCCACTGATAAAGTTCCCTGCAAAAGGTCACTCCTGATCTTTGAGGTATGAAGGCTACCCATCCTGATCTTTGCTCCGATGACAGATCGCGCCAACGAGGCACTCTTCATAGTGACGAGCAATGGCGTCGTAAGCAGCGGAGGACCACCTTGAGATGTTGTTGCAGAAGGAGCAGTACTATCATCAGTACTACGAGCTGTAGCAGGTCGCGACAAAGGTCGAACCGAAACAATGTCACTGAGAGCAAAACCAGAATTAAGAGAAGCCAATACAGCAAAGACACCGTTCTTCAGATCGTTAAATTCATTAGGAACCAGGCCTCCAAACACAAAGTCTGATGCACGCTCAAGACGCTGCTGGCCAGCCGCCAAAACATCACACTGTTGCCGTAAAGATTTATTGAGCTTGTCCAATTTCTGTAGTTTAGCAGTCATAGGGTCAGATAATGCCCGATCAGGCACAACAGAGAGAGATTCCTCCAGCTTCGCTTTAAGCTCCCGATAATCCTGACAAACCTTGTCAAGCCTTGCCTCAGCTGCTCCACAACGTTCCTCACATGCCACAGCAATACCATCCACTCGCGTCTCTAAACTTGTAAATCTCCCATCCAGTGTCAATAGTTGAGTGCCGATATTGTTGATCTTGGTATCCATATCATCCAGCTCATCTAATTTCTCCATCTTCTTCAATATAGAAGACAAAAGTTCATTTGTTTGTAGCGCTGGTAGTGTCGGAGTTGGAGTACGCGGCAGAGACAGAGAAGCTGAGACATCACTCATAGAACCCACAGAACTAGAACGTGATCGACTGCAATCAGTATTTGCAGCTGCTATGCAAAAGTTACATACCTTTACTTGTTGGTCATTATTATCTCTGACTAAGAGCAATTTGGTACAAGAGCTGTGATAGGTCTTGCCACAGCGACCACAAAGCTGAGGCTTAGATGCAGCACTAAAGTTTTTAAAACAGAGACCACACTGATTAGACATAGTGACCTCCAAGATAGAAATAGCTTAATCAAACGAATCTTAAATTTTAATTTTAAATTTCGTGCCAGTTGTATATTTAAAAGTAGATAAGCAGCTTAATAAATGCACTCTGAGTTGCTTCTAAGTTTCAGTTGCTGTAAGTGGAAAAGCAGCTTAATAAATGCACTCTGAGTTGTTTCTAAGTTTCAGTTATTGGAAGTGGAAAAGCAGCTTAACAAATGCACTCTGAGTTGCTTCCAAGTTTCAGTTATTGTAAGTGGAAAAGCGGCTTAATTTGTACAGAGTAAGATTCGTTTGACTGTGATTAGAGAGAGCACAAGATAATAGTGGAAAAGCGCCTTAACTGCAGAAATTACCATCAGGTATCACATAGACGGGCAAAGATGCCAATATACAGGTCATCCAAGGGATGGAGCCACCAGCACTAAGCAAATAAGAATCCTCTTGTGGTAGATGATTGCACCAAAAAGATTGAGGTTATGTTGTAGACAATACTTAAAACCAGTTGCAGTACAACTGCATACAATATACTGCACTATTGTAATATACAGCAATTAAATCAAACATGCAGCAAATTCCACGCTGTTACCACTAGATTCTATCAAAAGAACAGTGAAGTTAGTGTATACGTTATCCAAGAGATGGCGCCATCAGCGTTAAAAAAATATGATCCCTCTTGCAGTATGTGATTGCGCCAAAAAAGAATGAGGTTATGTTACAATTAAAAATAAAACTAATTGCAATGCAATTGTGCACAATATAGTGCACTCAAAACAACACTCAATAACACAAGCAGGCCCACAGCAACTTTCTCAGGCAGCAGCAGAGTCCACAGCAGTGTCAGAGATAAAAGCAGGTTGATGTTGAGAGACTGCACTTTCACAGTAAGAAACCGTCCAGAGTCCAATATGCAATTGCAAAACTGCAAATGAATGAGGCCAACACTCTCGGACTCCAAGTAGGACGATTCCCTGCAAAAAAATTCCACTCCGCAAAGTGAAAAAATGCTGTTTAAATAAGTTTCAAGAGGAGCGAAAAAAAAATACGTATGGCGCTACTTACGGCAAGAGAGAGAGAGAGAGAATCAAAATAAGATCTGAGCATGTCAGACGAATAAGAAGTTTTCAAAAGATTAATATTAAAATCACCAATAATTACAATATTTTTGTAGTTATAGGCATAATTAGAAAGAGTATTGAAAAAGGTATCAAATTAAGAGGCTTTAGGCCGAATGTAAACAACACAACATAGTATTGAGTTTGTGCCATCGTTAATATCTAATAAGAGAAATTCTGGGGAATTATCAAATGTTGGATCGGAGTGGTATAAAATCCGAGTTCTGAAGCAACTACGAATGTAAACACCAACACCGCCACCCACTTTACCTTCTCTATCATTTCGGAAAAACTCATAGCCATCAATGTTAGTTATCAAACTTGAACCTAAATCTGTTAAGAAGGTCTCGGTGATTGCAAATATGTCGTAGTCATCAGATTTGCACATCCATTCAATCTCATTAAAATGAGTCTTGATTCGATTAACATTGGCATGAGCAATAAATAAGGAATCTCTTAAAGAACAATTATTTACATCATTATTTAAACTACTAAAGGACAAAACATTAGACAACACAGCCTGCGAGTCTGAAAAAACTTAATCCCCCTTTTTTTGATCGGGCACTTTCTTTTTTTCATTAGAAACTAATGAGGCCAGATCAGACTCAGAAGCGATTAAGATTGGAACAGAGTCGAGAGTCGATCTCATGTAAACTTTGAGATCTGTTACAAAAGGCCATCCATAATTCAGTTCCCTGGATGCTGCTTTAGCTTTAGCCAAAAGAGAATAGACCTCCTTGGGCCATAATGCTCTAACAAATATCTTTGAAGGGCCACCATACCCAAAAATACGTTGGCAGGAAAATTCTTTTAATCTGGCAGACACTCCTGCAATACGGTCACGAATGTGACCGGAAGAGCATTGTATAACAACTGCATTTCCATGTTCAACCTCTATCTCGACACCATCAACAATCCTAGTCCTCGGTGCCTTAGGAGACCACTTGCGGGTGCTTAAAAAAATGGGACTTATCAATATTAAGACCCATCGGTACCAGAATCTTCATGAAGGTGTCGATATTAAGGGAGTAAACCTCTGCTAGCAAACTAGAAACCAAAATTTCACAAGGGTCCTTATAAGGACATGTGAAGCCGACGGGCGTTTGCAACACATTCGACTCTGGCTTCATTCATGGAAATTTCCAAAGTATCCATCCTAGAGACAATACTTTTGACATCTGAAGAAATTTCACCAAGAGTACCGATGGTGGTGGCTTTAAACTCAAGGAACCATGGAGGAGCTACCTCATCCTGTTTAGAAGTCTGGTTCTGTTTAGGCGGCATTGATATGCGAGCAAGAAGATCACTAGATTTCGAAAAAAGAGGAACTGTAGGCTGTTCAGAACCAGCCTCTATTACAGGCGGAGAAAGAGCGTCGACAAATGCTGCCGCAGAGAGAGAGCGAGAGAGAGAGAGAAGTATGCAGTAAAAAAGAGCGAGGAAGTTAGAAAAAAACGAAAGAGAGCAAAACAATGAAAGCAAAAGAAAGCAGAAGGAAACAAGAGAGAGGGAGAAAAAGCCAGAAAGAGCGAGAGAAAGCGAGAATGAGCGGAAGAAAGCGAATCAAAGCCAGAAAGGGCAAGAGAGGGCGAGAGCGAGAAAGAGCGAGGGAGAGTGAGAGAAATCAAGATAGAACTAGAGGGAGCGAGAGATGATGAGAAAGAAGAAGAGAAAGCAGGAGAAAATGAGAGAGGGAGAAAAAGAAAGAAAGAGGAAGAAAAGAAGAGGAGAGAGGAAGGAATGATGGAGAGAGGGGAGTAGAAGAGAGGGAGGGAGGAAGGATGGAGGGGAAGAGAGACTTAGACTCAGACCATATTTATTATCGTCTTGGGATTCAACCATGTCTGGATACTTAACGGGATGTTGAAGCTGCAGCAATCGAATTTTGCCTTTTTTATTTTATCAATATCTTTTCAAATTCATAAATTAAACAAATATTATGACTTGTCCGCACTAAAGCTATATTAATATAATAATTTTTGTTAAAATGAAAAATCATTTAGACTTGTTATTTTTTTATGAGCTTGGATTGGAAATTAGATATCAAACTCGACAAACCTAACCTTAAAATTCGATACATTGAAAGTTTTTATTATAACTTTGTATGTATAATATTTTGGTGGATTTCTTGAATTGTTCGCACTAGAGTTTAATCTTACAAATTTTTTCTTTGTAGCAAAAAAACTCGATTAAACGCATCGTTTATTCATAAGATAGGATTGGAAATATTATTAGAAGGCGGGCAGCTTCGTCATGCTCTTAAGGAGATGTAAAACGGATACTGCACCTCGACGCTTGTGGGCAAGAAGGTGTCATTTAATTTTCAGCTATAGAGAGATGTCATTCTAATGTCAGTTGAAGAAAGGTGTAATTTTATTTAAAGTTGAAGAAAGGTGTCATTTCATTATAGGTTGAAAAAAGATTTGCGTTTCTTAATTTATATATTAAATTTATCTATTTAGTTTATTATAATTTTATAATAAATTGTTTTTTTTTGGGGTCTGTTACTTGATTAAATTGAAAATTTTTTTTTGACATAGCACTTTTCTTTAAATTAAAATGAAACGAAAGTCCTTTTTTAACCGAAAATGAAATGACACCTTTCTTTATCCAAAATGACACTTCTCTACAACCAAAAATAAAATGATACCCTCTTACCTGCAACCGTTGACCTGTACTCATAAATGTTGAAATATCTTTTTATTTTATTGCAACATTTTGAGAAAAGAAATGCATTAGCTTGTAGTATTTATCATGAAGATTTTTCAGTCAAATTTTCAAATAAATCCATTCATTAGTTTTTCAGAACTTTATATTTTTTGTATAACATATAAAAATATTAATATATAATAATTAGAACCTCAAATTCTGAAAAATTAATGAATGAATTTATTTGAAAATTCAACTGAATAATCTTCATGGTAAATATTACAATCTGATGCATTTTTTTTCCTTAAATTTTGCAATAAAATAAAAAGATAGACCAAATCAAGAATACAGGTATAGTGTCCGTTTCACATCTCCTTTAAAATTCAAACTAATGAACTGTAGGACTAGCGCTCTTAATTAATATATAACTGACCAGCAATTAAAAGGCTATATGTTCAACTAGTTATGTCACATCTGTCTATCGTCATTTAAAAGTATATTAAATAGAGTTCTTTTGGAGGAGTAAACTCTATCAGGATAAAAATCTACTACATCACACAAAAAATTTATTAGAATAATCAGATGTTAAAAAGACATCTTCTGTTTTGCGGCAGTTCTCACATTAGGACACATTGATAACCTAGAAGGTAGACGAGCCGATAAACGGACATTAGTATCAATAGTAATTCTAGTAAAACAAGAAGAAAGATATAGAGGATTGCTATGAGCTACAATAGATATGATACAGATATGAGCTACAATAGATGAGTACAGTAGATATTTCTATAATACGTAAATTTTTACATCAATAAAATTTCCGAAATTCTATTCATCTAAAAATTTACGTTTTATAGAAATATCTAATGTACCGTTGGTGGCACATTCATAAAAAATAGAATAACCGGATTGTACAAAAGGTGTAAACCTAGTTTCAATAGTGTGCATCATTCGTTGCCTATGAAGAGTTGTAAAATGACCGTCCACTAAGTAGGTTAAAAGTTGTGGAGATATGCTCATATGCTTTGACCAATTAACATAGCCAGTCAACCACAAACCAAGATTTTTGATTTCATTAGAGTATAAGATAAGCAATAAGTTAATTACAACTACTAACCATAACTTTGGAACAAGATTGCACAATTGATTCAAAATATGTATTGATCACTACCCAAAAAATGACGTGCAATTTGAAGCATTAATTGTAAGATTATTTTTAATAGCACAAGAAACAATTCATCAATTACCAATAGCATATCGTCTAGATAGAAAGAGATAGGTTTACTCGGACGTTATATTCAATCGTGAGATATTTTTTGTCTCGTATGCATGGTAGTGGAGCCGAATCCCTTACCTTTTTATGGGTTGACTGCGTGGTCGTAGATAACTTAAATTTTTGTTGATTAGCGTTGAAATGTGGCGTGGTGCTCTCCTCTGATTACCTGCTTGCAGTTGGTTGGGTTGTTAAATAAATTATAACCAAGAACTAGTTAATTAGAATCCATTTATTGAGTTGAACTTTTTTCACTAGCACGATTCGGAAAATATATTTTATAATTATATTTATAGAACTTTAATTTACAATTCATAAACAAGTCGATTGTGCGATTACTAGCGAATATACTGTAAGTATAATTTTTTTGATTGTTTGCGCAATTTGTTTACTTATTCTTATTGTTAAATTGATTAGTAAGCTGTAATTTCAATCGCGCAGATTCGAAAAATTTTCAAAAAAATGTCCTTTTTCTCCGTAGATTGGTTTATTATTTACGTACAGAATGTTGGTAATTTATATTTGTTTTATTTTATTTAATCGTAAAAGAGGTGAGTCATGCAGTTCCTTTCTGTTTCGTTAAAATTCCCCTTTTTTATTCATTATTGGCAATTTGTGATTAGATTTTGCAGAAATAGTTTAAACACAGTACGTCGCGTATATTGAGAGATAAACCAGCAAAAAAGAAAATAACTCGTTGATTTAAGCGCGTTCCGAACTTGCGTTGCTTAATTTTTTTTTCGTAAAAGAAATCAATTTAAGAAGCAACAAGAAAAAAAACTAATAGCGTAGTAGAATTCAGCGCGAGTTCACAAGTTTTTTATTGAGGTTCTCTCTTTTGCTTGTACTGTTGCTCGGGAGAACTGACTGCAGACTGACTTATTAAAATTATTTTTCTGTGCAAGAAAGGTACAAATCTAGAAATAAAAATGCAAGTTTGTCAAAATTTAAAAGAGTCCCATTGGTCAGTTCGGCCGTGAGAAACTCTTTAATATCTCACATTCTGTGACAGAAGATATCTTCTTATCACGCCTAAAAATGTTGAGGTAGCGTATACAGCGCGCGAACTTACTGCTTTTCTCTTAAGACTATTACAAGAAATTAAATTTTTTTTTTCAATACAGCATATTCCTTATTACTAAAAGATTTATTTATTCACTTATATGTATCCATTAATGTTATTCGGGGAGAGAACTGCAAATAAACATATTTATCTGTCTACAGCTAAAAGTAAAAAAATTAATTGAAAAGAAATAAAAATAATAAAAAGACCTTTTTTCAAAAAAATGATTTTTCATACATCCGTGATTATGTGGATGTAACACCCCCACCGTGAAAACAAAGCAATAAGATTTTAATTGTTGTGCTTTGGGGTTCCCAACAGTTTGAGCTCGATGTCTCGGATGGTTTTTCTTGATGGTGGCATAGAGTTAGATCTGCTGAGTCCTCTTATTGGCGGATTCAATGATTCCGTTGACCTGGTGGCTGTTCCGTGTTTTGATGTTTTATCCTTCCCTGTACGTTAGGGCTTAGCCAGGCTCGTAAGTAAATGTGTTATTGAGCTAAAAATGGCTTCCAGGAGTCTTGTACTCCATCCATATACCGTGTATAGAGTGTATCTGCGGATTATGGTGTCGAAGATTAGTTTGATTACTTGGCATATCAGGATAATCATTAATATTTCTGCCGAGATTTAGCCAAATTTTTGAAACCCGTTCCACATTTTGTTAAGAGTGGATTCCATCATTGTTTTCATTTTTTCTGGCGTAAACAGGTCGTTAAACTTTACAGAGCGCGTCCTTGCTTCTCTGTCGTTAAGCCGTCTCGCTATTGCTTCTAGCATCGCAGGCTTTTTGGCTGGAAAGATCGAAAGTTCGCGTAGATTTTGCAGGTCTTTCGGTGTGTATGTTCTATTTTCATTTACACTATTCATCCCATTGTCGTATATTTGATAAATAGTTCATTAACCATTCCTTTAACGAGTGATGCATTCGCTCAATAGATCCATTGGATTGAGGGTGAAATGCGGTGGTAGTACATGTTTTAATTTTACACATTTTTGCGACGTTTTTCATTAATGAACTGATAAAATTTGCACCTTGATCCGTCAGGACTATCTTTGGTGACCCATGAATAAAAACAAATCGCTTCAGAAAAGCATCGGCAATTGCTGTTGACATAGTTGAATCTAAAGAGACAGCTATACAAAATTTTGTTAGCAAATCTTGCATCGTCAAAATGTACATGTTCCCATTTCTGGTCCTATCCAATAGATCTACGATATCTAACGAAATCTTTTTGAAGCTAGAACCCGGTGTGTCTGTTAACACCATAGGTTGCCTAATCTTATTTCTAACTAGTTTATTTACTTGACAAGTGCGACAAGCGTTGACAAAATTTTAGATTCCCGCTTTCATATTTGGCCAAAAATAGTGTTGTCTAACTCGGTTATATGTCTTTGTTATACCTTTATGGCCGTTTATTGGTGACTCGTGAATTTCGTGTATAATTTGTTCACGCAGATCTACTTCTGGTATTTGTATCAAGTTTTTACAAATTATTATCTTCATTTGAGAATCTGAAAATATATCTTTTAACAGATTGACAATTTCACTCCACGTGATATCGTATATCTGTTCTGTTTTTGAAATTCTCAAGGATACCAGAGACGTTGTTTGGCATACGTTTAGCAGTGAAAAAATAGCATCCTTGAAAATTTTTCTATCTGTTTGTATGCAGATTCTCTTTAATTGGCAAAGCTATCAGAATCTTTTTGTCATTTTCAATGACTTCTGCTCTTGCGAGGACAATATCTTGCAGGGGCGAAAGTCTTTGTTCTTGTTGCAGAAAAAGTGCTCCTGAGTCGAGAGGTTGATTTTTTTGTGTTATGAAATAGGTCAAATTGTCCTTTGCCATGAGAAAGTTATCTCTCGTTTCGATTATATTTCGTGATGGTCGAGGTCGATTTGATTCGTCTCGACCTATCTCATACTCAATAGATAGAGGAGCTTCATTCGCCCTGGACGTATTTGAATGTAATTCATCCCTGAGCGATTGATGATCCTCAGAAATATTTGTATTTTCATTCATAGCATCGTCAGTCACGTGGGCGTCTTCGGGTGGTTTATTTGCTGTAGCTTCTAAAGATTCCTTGAAGATGTCTAGCGTCCGTGACAGTTCGTCGGCTGGTAGTTGATAACTGTCTTGCTCGATTTTTAGTCAATTTTACGCTTGTTAGTATGCTGTCGAAGGGTATCTTGTCGTCATAGTCAAAAAAATATATATGTTCGTCTCCATCTCGGCGCGTTAACCATCGTATAGATATTACTTTATTATTTAATTCAATGTTTGCTTTGGCACAAATAAAAACTGTCCTTACTGTTTTTTACTGCTAAAAAGTCATTCTTTTTAAACAGTGTTCCAGTTGCGATTGACTCTATAGCGTTTATTTCATAGACCGGTTTACATGTGTTTTCCTCGGACGTTATCTTAATGATTTCTTTGGTTTCCGATTCGCGTATATTTTGCACTTCGTTATCCGGAGGGTTACGTGATAGCGCGTCGGCCACGAAATTAATTTTTCCTGGAAGATATCTGATTGAAAAATCAAATTTGTCTCTTAATTCAAAATACCATTTTTTCATTTAGATGTACAGTCCTTTATTTTGTGCAGCCAAACGAGAGGTTGGTGGTTAGTTATAAAGGTGAAATGTCGGCCAATCAGACAATAGTCGAATTTGTCACCGCAAAATCGCATTGCGAGTAGTTCCTTTTTGATAGTGCTATAATTCATCTCGGTTTTTGTAAGCAATCGGCTTGCGTAAGCTACAGGTAAATCTGAATTTTCCTTCTTTTGAGATAAGACACCACCGACTGTGTAGTCATAAACTTCTGTTGTTAAAAAGAATTCCTCTTCGAAGTTTGTATGTTGCAAAATTGGTTCATTAATTAGGCAGTTTTTGAACGTCTCAAAAGCTATTTCCTGTTCATCTGACCGATTCGTAAAATTGGCACTTTAAGGGATTTAACTTTAGGTTAGATTTCCTTAAAGTCTCTGTAAATTCCAGAAATAATTCATCTAGATCGTTTAGATTTTCTGCAAACAGTATGACGTCATCAATATATCCTAGCTTTCCTTTTCCTTTCGAGCTTAGATCTAACGGTTTGTGCCCTAATATTTTATTGGTTAATTCTTGAAAAGTACTTGCTGCTGTTTGAATTCCGAAAGGCATTCTTTTGAAGTGAAAGTGACCATAAGGAGTAGAAAAGGCTGTTTTCTCTCGGTCTTTTTCTCTTATCATCACCTGATGAAAACCTGAATACATATCCACAACGATAAAATAGTGAGCCCCACCGAGCTGCTCGACTAAATGTGTAATATATGGGATTGGATGTGGATATGGCTTGATCTCTTTATTTAATTTTCGGAAATCGACTACAACTCTCCACTGTGGCTTCCCTTCCATATCGTCTTTCTTTTTGACAACCCAGAAAAGGCTGTTAAAAGGCGATTCACTTCTTTCGACTATATCTGATTCTAACAATTTACTTATTTGCTCGTTAACAACTTCTTGCAATTTTTGAGGTATTGGATACTGTCTTACGTTCACTGGTTCTTCGTCGTAGGTTTAGATTTTATGTTCGATTATGTTAGTGTCAGAAAGAGGTTCTCCTTTCAAATGGAAAACATCAGCAGTTTTTTCAATGAGCTTCTGCAGCCTTGCTTCGTTTTCTTCCGCTATATGGTTTTTAGGTAAGTTGTTTAATATACATTCTGTTTTTTTTTGACGTTAGCATTGTATACTCGCTCAAAATTTTTATGTTTTGACCTTTGATTATCCTTTTTATATGGCTTTACGTAGAATTCAGCGACATTATTTATGTCTAAAATAGTTCTGTTGATGCATGGTTCTATATCGGAGTAATTTACATAAGTTTCTATTAGTTGATTTACCTGATTTATTTCATCGGAACCAGACCACCATACCTGTATGTTTTTCGGGTCACTGAATTCGAATCCGGGGTCGGTTTGACCCCATCACGTCATGGCCAAGGTCAGTTAAAGGTCAAATCGAGAAGAAACGGTTTATGCCAAGAAAAATGCCATACCTTTTTTTCGGGTCGCTGAATCTGAATCTGAGCTCAGTTTGACCTCATCGCCAACAGTTTTTCCCCAATTCATATAAAATATTAAAAAAACCGGAACAGTTTTTTCGTCATTCTTAGGTCACATTTGCATGTATTTTGACGTGGTATTTTGGTTACTTTTTATCTTTCTTGTAGTTTTATGAGACTCAAGTCTCTTCTAATCAAAGCGCTGAATATTGCAGTTGAGAAATCTGCTTAATCCTTCTTTTGTTTGTAACGTTCTCTTTTGTTTTCAAAGGATCTATGTAGTGGATTTCTAATCCTTTTCGAATTACTGTTTTCTTCAGTGTCTCTTTTCAGTAGCCAACAGTAGTCTGCCATCATATTTACGTCCCATTTTCCTTGCCAACGCTGTTCGACCTCTTTCAGATCTTGATGGAAACGCTCACCTTGCTCTTCGCTGTAATCGCCTAAATTCTCTGGGAAATAGCTAACATGAGAATGTAGAGAATGGAGTTTAAGATTAATCAAACATCCCAAACGCTGAAAGTTACTTACTATATTTGCTACGATGGCTTCAATGTCAGCACTTTTCTCATTTCCCAAAAAGTTTCAAACAACATTTCGAAAACTAAGCCATGCAGCTTTTTCTAAATCGTTCATTGTATTTATGAAATGTTCATCGTAAAATAGTTTTTTGATCTGAGGTCCATTGAATATCCCTTCTTTCAACTTAGCTTCAGTCAATTAAGGAAATTGATTGGTCAGGTATTGAAAAAATTGTCCTCCCTTATCCAAAGCTTTCACAAATTAGCACTTAGCACTTAGCACTAGCACTAAGCTAATTAACACTTTTTTATTAGCACTTTTGTTACTGCATTTTAACAGACAACATTCTGCCGAATTGATAGCTGGGTAGATGAATTGAAACAAACATAAGTTAGTTGTATGAACAGATGCGTGGCTGAATCAACCATGTTATTTTCTCAGTGTAACTTTCTTTTTTGTTTTGATGTTCTCGTTTGCTTGAATGTCTCCTTGTGTCTGCATCCAGGGCACCTCCACGCGGTGACGGTGGACAACGGAATTGCAACGCTATCCAGCTAAGTCCCTGGATCACGGCTCTCATTCCGTCATGGCAGGCGCGGGTGGACTACCTATTACGATGCAGGGGATCGGAACCCCAGTATCGGCGGCTGGTCTGGGTAAGAAAGCGGGTCCGCAAGCGTCGTCATCAAGCGACCGCAGCTTCTTATTGGTTGGCGACTTGGCTAATAAGGAGTATGAGTCTACAAGAAGAACTCATGGCTCAACCAACCATGACTGTTGTCGCAACAAAAATATGTTCTGCTTTGTTTGCGGGAGATATGAAGTAAGCAAATTGCGCAGTAAAATGACTAATAAATGTAGAAGTATATATCGTGAATGTTATAAGTGTGTACCTTCCAGACAAGATGATACTTTTGCTTAAGATAGTATCTGCAGCTCTTGTTACAACATGCTGAGACGATGGAATGAAAAGAAAAACAATAAAGTTTTAAAGTACAGCTCACCAGTAATATGGTCTATTCCTGAATCACAAGAAGACTGCTACTTTAGAGCTGAAAAGCCGTGGAATGCTAGAATAGAAAACGAAGTCAACTTTCTACAGGAATCGAGAGGAGACATTCCGCAAATACTTTAACAAAGATGAAGAGGGCAGTTTGGTATATTGTACGGATGTTAGCGGTTTGATGAATGAAATATAGCAGAACCTTTATGTTCCTAAAGAATGGAGATTGTTTATAGACTCTTCAGAACGGAGTCTCAAGGCAGTACTGCTTCACAATGGAAATGATTACGCAAGTCTGCCAATAGCACACTCGTCGCGATTTGAAGAAAGTTACGAAAATCTTCAATATGTATTAGAGAAAATTCGTTATAATGAGCATAGGTGGCAAATTTGTGATGATTTGAAAATTATAACCATCCTCCTAGGTCAACAATCAGGATTTACAAAGTATCCGTGTTTCTTGTGTCTGTGGAATAGTAGAGATCGTGCGAATCATTACGAAAAAAAGATTTGGCAAGCAAGAGCAGGTCTCGAACCAGTAATTCACTATTTACTGAAACAGCCTTTAGTTGATCCATCAAAAGTATTACTTCCGCCTCTCTATATAAAACTCGGGTTAAAAAACAATTTGTGAAGGCTTTGGATAAGGAAGGACAATGTTTTCAATACCTGACATATCAATTTCCTCAATTGACTGAAGCTAAGTTGAAAGAAGGGATATTCAATGGACCTCAGATCAAAAAACTATTTTACGATGAACATTTCATAAATACAATGAACGATTTAGAAAAAGCTGCATGGCTTAGTTTTCGAAATGTTGCTCGAAACTTTTTGGAAAATGAGTAAAGTGCTGACTTTGAAGCCATCGTAGCAAATATGGTAAGTAACTTTCAGCGTTTGGGATGTTTGATGAATCTTAAACTCCATTTCCTGCATTCTCATGTTAGCTATTTTCCAGAGAATTTAGGCTATTACAGCGAAGAGCAAGGTGAGCGTTTCCATCAAGATCTGAAAGAGGTCGAACAGCGTTGGCAAGGAAAATGGGACGTAAATATGATGGCAGACTACTGTTGGCTACTGAAAAGAGACACTGAAGAAAACAGTAATTCGAAAAGGATTAGAAATCCACTACATAGATCCTTTGAAAACAAAAGAGAACGTTACAAGCAAAAGAAGGATTAAGCAGATTTCTCAACTGCAATATCCAGCGCTTCGATTAGAAGTGACTTAAGTCTCATAAAACTACAAGAAAGATAAAAAGTAACCAAAATACCACGTCAAAATACATGCAAATGTGACCTAATAATGACGAAAAAACTGTTCAGGTTTTTTTAATATTTTATATGAATTGGGGAAAAACTGTTGGCGATGTATAACTATGAGCTATCATCGATCGAAACGTTTTCGATCGATGACAGCTTCTTTAAGGTCAACGATTCGAGTAATAAAATTAAACAGTGACTCGTTCCTTTCCTTATAAATTTGATCAAGTTTACCTCTTAGATTGTTTAGAGTTTCTGTGGGGGCCAAAACGGATTTTAGTCTATCGACGAATTCGTCCAGTGTCTCGAAGTTATTGTGCTTGAATGCGATATACGCTTTGTCTTCGAGTTTATTTTTCACTAACTTTATTAACTCTCTCTCAAGGTGCTGAGGAACTATTTAAGTTACGCGTTTGCATGCTCTGACAAAAGGTATTAAGTTTGTTCCGTCAAATTTTGGTATGCTGTTGGAGGCCTCCTTAATGTAAATGCTTGGTGGCACAATCCATGAATTCTGTGGTTCTGCTAGGTTATTATCAGGTCTTGATGCTGGGTCTGGTGGTAATGTTTGCTGTGCTTGCGGTGCAGGGGACGTTAAGCGAGTTGCACGCATTCGATCTATGTCACGGCGCATTTTTGCTAATTAAGTTATCACGTCCTCTATTGACTCCTCAGTTTCGCCTATTGGCTTTAACCTCGAATTCGTTTTATTTTGAGATCCCAGATCTGTTTTATTAGTTTGTGCTAAGGGAAAATTTGATACACTAGAGGCAGTGTCCGATATGGCAATTTCAAGATTTTGGTAGCGTTTTCTTTCTTTTTCGAGTTCCTTTTCGAGCATTTGAACGCGTTCCTTTTCTACATTCAATGAGTCCATCGCGTCCTGCTTTAACCGTTCTGCCTCACTTAGGACTTTCTTCTCACGATTCTCAAGCGCTTGTTCTAAATCCTTAATTCTTTGTTCGCGTTCTTTTAAGTTGTTAGCGTATAGTCTTAACTCCTCTTCGGTGAGCGGCAAATCTTTGTCGTCAATTCCTCCGATAGCCATTTTATGAGATATTTAAAATCTAGGCTATTTAAAAATAGACTATTGCTAGATATAGATAGATAGATATTGATTTATTTTGTAAAAAGAGTACAAAAAGGCGTGTCATACATGAAATGATAAGTAGTAATTCTATATAAAGTATTGCACATAATAAGATAAGATATCACAGTCAATTATTAAAATTAATACTGTAGCAGTAAGTCACCATGTAAAAGTGATATCACAGACTATTCTAAATACACGCAGCAAACATAAATTACAATAAAAAACAGTCTTAAATATCTATCAGTTATAGAATTAAAATACATTATTTAAAAGAGGAATCACTGTCATGACATCAATAAAAATAAAATTGGACAATACTATGAAAATAAAATTGGACAATACTATAAAATAAAATTAGACAATACTATGAAAATGAAATTGGACAATACAATAACAGAGTAATAGTAAATAATTGAAAAAAATAAAAATAATAATAACATTTAAAGAATAAAAACTTAATACCCAAGATGTCATGACTTCTAATAAAAACAGAACCACTCATTCTTTCCGCATACATTCATCCATCATTCACGCTAATAAATACATTTACACCTTAAATCTATATATAAGACAAAAACAAAATAAATTAACATTAAAATTAAAATACTTAAAATTAATTTCACTCGAGGTCGAGTAAGTATGTCCTCAAAGCCGACTTAAATCTGCCGAGCGATGGTAGATTTTTTATATCAGCAGGCAGGAAGTTCCAAAAATGCGCACCTTGAACTTAAAAGGAATTTTTTCCAGTCTCAGTACCCATGAAGGGCACCGCGAAGTCCTTAATCTTTTCCCTAGTGGCTACCCTAGGTACATATCTAGTGAAGAGAATCACTAGATACTCGGGAGTATTAATGCGCACGATTTTGTACATAAGTACAGCCATAAAATACTGTCTCCTCGAATCAGTACGCAGCCAACCAAGCGCAGCTCTATGAGGAGAGATATGATCGCCCATTCCTACGCCTAATACATATCTCACACATGAATTTTGTAGTCTTTGTAATCGTCTTCTCAAGCCCTGCAAAGCATCGAGCAGAACTACTGAGCAGCAGGGTTGGTTTAGCGTTAATGTACGATCACAGTTCATGACTGTAACAGCGAGTAACAGCGCCACCGCGACTTGATTTTTAACTAACACTCGAGTTCGAAATTTAAATCCAAATCATTTTAACGTTATATTAATGAAAAATAAATTTTTTCCAACAAATAAAGATATGTATTAGGAAAAATCAAAGAAATATTTTATTTTGCAATATTAAATTACAATAAAAGTATCCGAATTTTAATTTCGAACTCGTGTGTTAGTTAAAAATCAAGTCGCGGTGGCGCTGTTACAGTCATGAACTGTGATCGTACATTAACGCTAAACCAACCCTGCTGAGCAGTAGTCGAGGTGCGGAAACAGCAAGGCGGCTGCGAGCTGTTTACGCAGGGCCTCAGTGGTGTGCCGACGAAAGAACCGCAAACTATACATTATCCTGTTAAATTTTTTAGTCACCATATCAATGTGCGGCTCCCGTGACAACTTAGCGTCAAGCACAACACCAAGGCTTGTAACGGTATCAGAGAAAGATATGTCGACACCTCCCTCAAGTTCAGTCGTTCTTGGCTCACCAGCATAAAAGTCATTAATAGATCAACTACTGCCAAAAACGATCGCCTTAGTTTTGCTTGCATTTAATATGAGAGAAGCATCGACAGCCCACCCCGACACCTCCCTGGCCGCCCTTTGCATAATACGAATACCTTCATCGAGATGTTCATGAGGGACCTAAGTATAGATTTGGAGGTCATCAGCATATAATATGTGCTCAACGAAACAGGGGTCGAGCGTGTCTCGGATGTTATTAATGTAAAGGCAAAACAACATAGGCCCCAGCACTGAACCCTGTGGAACTCCTAGATTGGTTGTTAGCCAATCCGAATCCTCTTTGGACCGATTTTCTTTCTCGGTAGTAGAAATTTTGGCTCTAGATCAATGTCGTTTTCTTTGACCCACTCTATAAACCGCGCTCTGGCCTCTCCTTGCAGACTTAGCTTATCTGCTGTTTGCCTTTTCTTAGGGCTAAGGCCTCTCCTTTTATTATCTGTCATTTACTGGAGAAATAAGGAGGAAAGCAGAAAAAAAAAGAAAAAAGCAAAACCAAAAAGAAAAAAAAATGATTATTTGAAGAGAGGAAGAAAAGAAAAAAGGAGAGAAGAAGGAAAAAAAAATATTTATTAGAGAAAAGTTGCTCCAACACCTAATTGTCTTTTTTCTCTTTCCAAGTCTTTTGCCGCTGTTAAGAGCAGGTCGTATATCTCTATCCTTTTCTAATCAAAGAATTTATTTTTTTGCAAAAACTAATAATTGTAGCAAAAAATAAGGAGATAGCCCCATCTCGTATAATAAAAAGGAAGATTTTCTTTAATGAGAAAAAATTATTTTTATCGATTCGTTTTGAAGAAAACCTTGAAAAACTTAAAAAATAAAGGTTAGGATTGACGATTCAGTTTTTCAAGGTTTTCTTAAAAACGAAGCGATAAAAATAATTTTTCCTCATAAAAGAAAATCTTCCTTTTTATTATACGAGATGGGGCTTTCTTCTTATTTTTTGCTACAATTATTAATTTTTGTGAAAAAATCAATTCTTTGATTAGAAAAGGACAGATATACTCGACCTCCTCTTAAGCGATAAAAGAGAACTAGCACTATATGCCGTGAGGCTCAATAGATACAAGCCCAAAATTGAAAATAAACTTTCAGATATTGGGTCAACTTGTTTCTTCCCTTTTTTATTTTCTTCAGGTTGAGCCCTTTGTGCTGTTAAGCACAAACAGCGAATTGCAAGTCTTATGCCGTGAGGCTCAAGACCTACAAGACCCTCAAGAAATAAAACGTTATGATTAAAAAAAATTTTTCTTCACTTTCCACCAGAAATTTTTAAATGCTGTTAAGCATAAAAAAATAATTTATGAGTTTTATGCCGTGAGGCTCAAAAACTGTAAACCCTGTCAGAGAGAGGAAAAAAAGAAAGAAGAAAAGAAACAAAAAACAAAAAAATGAAAAAATAAAAAAGAAAGAAAAAAAACATTAATTTTTAACTCAGTTAGTGCAGAATTACATTTGCAAAGAAAGAAAAATGGTTCACTTTATATTAACATAAGAAAAAGTAGCAAAGGAAAAATTAAAAGTAAATGTATAAGCGTTAGTTTAATCTTACGCCTTACGTTAGGTAAGCTGATTGAC
Source organism: Anastatus disparis (assembly GCA_017163975.1). Taxonomy (NCBI): domain Eukaryota; kingdom Metazoa; phylum Arthropoda; class Insecta; order Hymenoptera; family Eupelmidae; genus Anastatus; species Anastatus disparis. The sequence goes on from JAFFSR010000080.1 coordinate 148,140, forward strand.
TAAGTTTTTATTTTAGCTATTTGTAAGGTAAAGATTGTTACTTCAGAAAAATGTTAGTTATAGAAACAGAAAGAAGTAAAGTATTTATTTTTACTTAATGGTAGATTTATTGATTTGTTTGTTAATTTATGAATAAATGAATAAGAATTGAAATAAATGTTCTATGCTCATCTAAAGCAAGTATTTTGTCTAGTTATTCAGCGTTTCCCTGCAATAGAGAACGTTTTGAACAATTTATTTAGTATTCTTTCTTTTTCTTTTTTATCCTTCTCCAAATTATTGATTTATAAATAAATTAATATCTCAAACACTGGTTCTGCGCTCATCTAAGATAAGTATTTTGTCTTGCGTTTCCCTGAGATAGAGAACGCTTCGAATATTTGGTTTTCGAGTAATTAATTTATAAACAAATTGAGAATTGAAAATATTAGTTCTACGTTCATCTAAAGCAAGTATTTTATCTAGTTACCTAGCGTTTCCCTGCGATAGAAAACGTTTTGTACAATTTATTTCAAATAAGAAAGGCGTTATTAGATTTTATTTTTGATTTATCAACTTATAAATAAGTTAACAGATCGAAAAATCTTTACTCTATGCTCATCTAAAACAAGTATTTTTTCTAATATTATTTAGCGTTTCCCTGTGATAGAGAGCATTTCGAGTGTAATTAATTAGTATAAAAAAACAGGTTGTTAGTAATAAAAAAAATTTGTTAGTGTTTATTAGTTATTTGACAAGAAATATCCCACCGTCGCTGTCACCATTTGTTATGTCCAGTCACCTTAAATAGGTTTACTCGGACGTTATATTCAATCGTGAGATATTTCTTGTCTCTTATGCAGGGTAGAGCAGCCGAATCACTTACCTTTTTATGGGTTGACTGTGTGGTCGTAGATAACTTAAATTTTTGTTGATTAGTGTTGAAATGTGGCGTGGTGCTCCTCTCTGGTTGCCTGCTTGTAGTTGGTTGGGTTGTTGAATAAATTATAACCAAGAACTAGTTAATTAAAATCTATTTAATAAGTTGAACTTTGTGCGATTACTAGCGAATATTTTGTAATTATAATTTTTTTGATTGTTTGCGCAATTTGTTTACTTATTCTTATTGTTAAATTGATTAGTAAGCTGTAAGTTCAATCGCGCAGTTACGAAAAATTTTCAAAAAAATGTCCTTTTTCTCCGTAGATTGGTTTATTATTTACGTACAGTATGTTGGTAATTTATATTTGTTTTATTTTATTTAATCGTAAAAGAGGTGAATCGCGCAGTTCCTTTTTTTTTTGTTAAAACTCTCCTTTTTTATTTATTATTAGCACTTTGTGATTAGATTTTGCAGAAATAGTTTAAACACAGTACGTCGCGTATATTGAGAGATAAACCAGCGAAAAAGAAAATAACTCGTTGATCTAAGCGCGTTCCAAACTTGCGTTGCTTGATTTTTTTTTGTAAAAGAAATCAATTTAAGAAGCAACAAGAAAAAAACTAATAGCGTAGTAGAATTCGGCGCGAGTTTACAAGTTTTTTATTGAGGTTCTCTCTTTTGCTTGTACTGTTGCTCGGGAGAACTGACTGCAGATTGACTTATTAAAATTATTTTTCTCTGCAAGAAAGGTACAAATCTAGAAATAATAATGTAAGTATGTCAAAATTTAAAAGAGTCCTATTGGTCAGTTCGGCCGTGAGAAACTCTTTAAAATCTCACATTCGGTGACAGAAGATATCTTCTTATCACGCTTAAAAATGCTGAGTTAGCGTATACGGCGCGCGAACTTACTGCTTTTCTCTTAAGACTATAAGAAATTGAATTTATTTTTTTAATATACCATATTCCTTATTACTAAAAGATTTATTTATTTACTTATATGTATTTATTAATGTTATTCGGGGAGAGAACTGCAAATAAACATAATTATCTGTCTACAGCTAAAAATAAAAAAATTAATTGAAAAGAAATAAAAATAATAAAAAGACTTTTTTTAAAAAAAATGATTTTCCATACATCCGTGATTATGCGGATGTAACAAAAACTTTGATTTTTTATTTGAAATTATTTATCATTATACATATTGATATAGCAATATCCAATATATCAGCAATATTCAATATATTGCCTATATGTGGGAATAATGTGGGTTTTGGCCCTAGGGATTGATAAATAATAAATGTTGGCGAAATATTGGAAAAATTTGGCCAATAGATTTTTAAATTAATGCAAAATATTGGATATTGTTTCACCAATATCTTGGCAATACGAATTTTTTTTACGCTGGTTATGTCTCAATTCTGGCATTTTTTAACAGTTATTTACAATTAATTACTATTATTTAAAGTTATCCACAGAAATTATTTCCATATGGGTAGGTGAGGTTAAATTTTTGAGCGACAGTGTATATTTCCAAAATTTTTTTTATTATAATTATTCTTATATTTTTGTAATGCGAATAAAAATATAATTCAGTCACAAGTTTTTAAACTAAAGTGTATTCTAAAGATTAAACTCTTCATAAATTATCTTCCGAAATGTAACGAAACCTAAAAAATCAGCTATGTGCTCCGTGCAAATGGTGACATGAATTTTTGATGACGACATATTCAACTGTATGCGCTTGGACACGAAGATACTGCGTATACGCGCTTAATCAACAATTGCAAAATAACACTTTAAAATTACGCACGCAATAGCTTTAAATTACTCTTCTAGATTTCATAAAGAATGTCTAAATTTTTCTTTAAGTCTTCCGACCTTTACATTAAAAAATAGCGTGTTTTGTTTAAAATAATGTGAAATACACAGATTGAGTGTAAACGAATTACAAAAATTACAAAACTTATGAAAAGTAAATAAAGTGTGTATTCTTAAACACACCCTGGCGGAAATATAAAATGTTTAAAAATGCTCAAAACTGTTTGAAACAGTTTATAAGTGTGAAATTTGGGACATTTAAAACAGTTATAAGCAGTTTTAAACATTTTTAAACATTTTTCAAAAGTTTTGAAAAGTTTGAAATGATTTCAAACAGTGTTGAATGGTTTTGAATTTTTTATGTTTGAAAGTTATAAATTATTTTAAATATTCAAAATGTTTCAAAACAATTTTAAATCAATATCAACCATTTTTTATTAACTTGAACAGTTTTAAATAATTTTAAACACTTTTAAACAGTTTTAAAATGTTCGAAATGATTTCAAACAGCGTTTCACAATTTCGTGTTGGTGAAAATTTTTTTATATACAATAAAATTTATATAATATATACGAGAAAATGTTCACTTTAGTTCCAAATTATTTCGTATTGTTCAAAACTGTTTATAAATGTTTAAAACTGTTCATAAATGTTTAAAACTGTTTATAACTGTTTTAAATGTCCCAAATTTCACACTTGTAAATTATTTTGAACAGTTTTAAATATTTTTAAACAATTTTGAATAATTTTAAAATATTTCGAACAGTAATCCACTTTTTATATTTCCACTAGGGCAATCGATACACAAAATTTGTGTAAAATAATTAAAAATAAACATATTATGTGTAAAATATTATATTCAGCGATATTTGAGTATTTTATTTTTTTTTAACACGCAATGTGAGTTTCAAATTCACCCGATTCTTAACAGAGTAAAAACATTCAAATTTTAGTATGTTTTCGGATTCTCGAAAAAGAGCATTTTCGTCGTTTTTCACATCTTTATTTGCTAATAACGCTCTTACGTTTATCAATTATTTGCTAATAATTTTTTGTTTAGAATCGCTCGAAATTTTCAGGAAAAATTTTTTAAATTTTCAAAATGAAAAGAATTTATTATTAATTTGTATTAAAATTAATATATTTATGATTTAAAAATCTTAAATCAAACAACACAAAACCTATTTCCAAAATAATCTGATATTGTCCAAGAATAATAAGTTTATAAGTGAGCATGTAATTAAGCATATCTATATATGAGGGAAAAATAATATATATATATATATATATATATATATATATATATATATATATATATACATAAAAAGAGGAGTGAGAGATCTAGAGAAAATGGGAGTAAAAATGAGAGAGTAAAGAAGAGAAGAGGTGGAAAAAAGAGTGATAAATATATAAAAACTACACGATTTCAAAGCATGGAAATAATATTTTATAAGCCCATGGTGGTGGTTTCCCCTCAATCTTCGAAGTTAAACATAGGACACGCCTTACACTTAGAGGATTGTTGTAGGATTGGTGGCACACGATGTGACATAATAAGGGGTGGAGTCTAACGTTGTATACAGTTTCTAAAGTCATCAACTACAGGATTTCGTGTAGATCAGTCGTTGTACAAGTTACTTGTTTATCGATGTCACTTCTCTTTAGGATGTTCAAATAACAGAATTATTGAATCATTTACAATTAAAGATATTTACTAAAAAAATGCAAAACAATAATTAAATTATAAAATATAGTTTATACATTTGTATTTTATATAAATGTAATTTTTTTTCAATTTCGGGAATAATATAATTATGTCTAAGACTAGAAGATTTCCAAGATTTAAAATTCAGGTACCTGAATAATAATTTAATTGTACGTGTTACATTCTTCTGAAGAAACTACAAGTCATATATCATATACTAAGAAAATCCAATCAGATAAGATCATGTGATTATAAATTGACTCAAAATCTTTTTATATGCTTTTTCTTGATATTTTTTATTTTAATCTTGGTAAACACAAAAAAAATATTATAGAATATAAATTATAAAAAGCAAGGCAAAGACTAAAAATTTAGTGTACTATTAATTATTCGTAATTCAGCATGTTTATCAATTAAAAAGACATTCATATTATGTATTTAAGAGGAGGTCACGTATCTCTGTCCTTTTCTAATCAAAGAAATGATTTTTTCACAAAAACTAATAAATTTATCAAAAAATGAAGAGAAAGCCGCATCGTGTACCAAAAAAAGCAATATTTTCTTTGATAACAAAAAATTAATTTTATTGCTTCGTTCTCAAGAAAACCTTGAAAAACCAAATTGTCCACCCTGACCTCTATGATTTAAGTTTTTCAAGGTTTTCTTGAAAACGAAGCAATAAAATTAATTCTTTCTTATCAAAGAAAATATTGCTTTTTTTATTACGAGATGCGGCTTTCTCTTCATTTTTTGCTAAAGTTATTAGTTTCTGTAAAAAACTCAATTCTTTGATTAGAAAAGGACAGAGATACGTGACCTCCTCTTAACAGTGAATTCAAAAGCAAGAATTTTAACATTGTTAAAATTAACGCAACTCTCACATAATAGACTTCAGGATAAATTTCATACTGAAGCATAATCAAAATTTACTATATAAAGTGGTTAAATTTATTTAATATGTAATAACATTAAACTTATTATCCATTTTAGTAAACTTCCTATGAAAATTACACTAAAAAAGAAATTTATTCGAAACAAATAGTATTTATTTGATCCAAAGACAAAATTTTATTGTATTCTTCTAATGGCTTAATTATATTAAATCAAAACAAAATTATCTTATATTTCAACCAATATTTATTTGTGTGAATTAAGAAGATGTAAAATGGACACTACACCTGTACTAATAAATATTGACTATCTTTCCATTTTGCTGCAAAATTTTTGGAAAAGAAATGCATTAGCTTGTTAAATTTTCAAATAAATTCATTCATTATTGAGAATTTTGTGTTCTAATCTTATTTAAAAAATATTTCGATTTTGTACCAGAAATCCAAATATCGTGAAAACTAATTAATGAATATATTTTAAAATTACTACCAACTGCAGGCTAATCCATTTCTTTTCTGGAAATGCAACAACAAAATGGATAGACATGCAGTTATTCATACGTACAGGTTTAGTGTCCGTTTTACATCTCCTTAAATATATTTATTTTTCATTCGAAAAAATCTAGGTATAAAAATAAATATTTACTGGTAATTGTAGCAACTGAAACAAAATTATTTATTTTCAATTTCAAAAAATCTCAGTTTGGAAAAATAAATATTTCTTGGTGATAAAAAATAAAATATCAAATGAAATATAGTTTTTAATGATTTCATTAGCTATAATCCTAATGTATTTCTTGCAATAAATAATTTCTTTAATTTAATAAATTCATTAAATAATAAATAAAAATAATTTTTTAAATGAATTAATCTTTTTACGAATCAAAATTTCATTTAATTAAACTGATACAGCATTCACTTAATTCAAAAGTCTTTATAATTCGATCAAATGCAGTTATTTTTAATTAAATATATTCTTATTAAAAGGAAAAAAGTTTGTCTTATAATAAGTAAAAAAGATATCTTATGCAATATTTTTCATTTTTATTTGATAAATAATTTGATTAAGGAGATGTAAAATGGACATTACACTTGTACTTATAAATATTAACTTTTCTTTCCATTTTATTGCTGAATTTTCAGAAAAGAAATGCATTAGCTTGTAGCATGCGCCATGATGATTATTTAGTTAAATTTTCAAATACGATATGGAAAAAATTTCTGTAAATAATTGTAAATAAGTGTTATTGACTGTAAATAAATGTAAATAACTGTGAATAACTGTAAATAACTGTAAATAAGTTATTTATATTTATTTACAGTTATTTACACTTAGTTACTGTTATTTATATTTATTTACAGTTATTTGCACTTATTTATTTTTTTTTACAATTATTCACATTTATTAACGATTATTTATATGTTTTTACAGTTTTTTTTACAGTTTTTTACAGTTGATTACAGTTAATTACAATTATTTACATTTTCGAAAATTTTCATTTTATTCAATTTTTTTATATGTATGCGAAAATTTTTGAAAATGTGAATAACTGTAAATAACTGTAAAAAACTTTGAAAAATTGTAAATAATTGTAAATAATTATAAATAACTGTAAATAATAGTAAGAAACTGTGAATAATTGTAAACAACTATAAAAAAACTGCAAATAATTGTAAATAATTGTCAATAACTGTAAATAACTGTTAATAACTATAAATAACAGTAAATAATTGTAAATAACTGTAAATAACTGTTATCTATGTCCCAATTTCAACATTTTTTAACAGTTATTTACAATTATTTACTATTATTTACAGTTATTGACAGAAATTATTTCCATATGGGTATTATTTTTTAAGCTATTTGAATTCCTTATATGAAATCGAAAAATTTTAATAAATAATATTAAAACTCAAAATTCTCAAAAACTAATAAATTAATTTACTCGAAAATTTAACTGAATTATCTTCATGGTATGTACATATTATAAGCTAAAGCAATTCTTTAATGAAAATTTTGCAATAAAATTGAAAGATAGCCAATATTTATGAGTACAGATGTAGTGTCCATTTTACATCTCCTTAATTATTATACTTCTTTTTATTTTCCGCAATAAAAAATATTTTCAATTTAATAAAATCATAAATAAATACGATAAAATCATTTTTTAAATTAAATAAGTTTTTCTGCAAAAAAAGTTGATTTCAATTAAAGGGCACGTTCTGTAAATCAAATTCAGTTTTAGAATCGCAACATCGCTAATGTGTGGCTGTTTCATAAGTAAAAAATATGTCAGCCCTAGTGGAAATCGGTTTTGCTAATAACTGCAAATAACTATAAGTAACTGCTAATAAATATTATAAATAGTTGGGTTTGAGACAGTAGTAACGGTTATTTGCAGATATTAGCAGTTATTAGTAGTTATCAGCAGTTATTAGCAGTTATTAGCAGGTATTAGTGGATATTAGCAAAATTGTAAAATAAAATCTTTAAAAATAAAAAAAAAATAACAGTTATTAAGGAGATGTAAAACAGACACTACACCTGTACATATAGATATTAGCTTCCTTTCCATTTTATTGCTGAATTTCCAGAAAAGAAATGCATTAGCTTGTAGTATGTACCGTGATGATTATTTAGATAAATTTTCAAATAAATTCATTAATTAGTTTTTAAGACATTTGGATTCCTGTACAAAATTGAAAAATTTTAATAAATAAGTTTGGAACCTAAAATTCTCAATAACTAATGAATGAATTTATTTAAAAATTTAACCGAATAATCTTTATGGTACATACTACAAGCTAATGCATATTTTTATTGAAAATTTTGTAATAAAATGTAAAAATAGTGAATATTTATGAGTACAGGTGTAGTGTCCATTTTACATCCCCTTAACGAAATTGTGAATGCTTATAAATGCTAATAACTGCTTATAATTGCTAATAATTGTTATCAACTGCAAATAGCCGTTACTACTGTCTCAAACCCAACTATTTATAACATTTATTAACAATCATTTGCAGTTATTAGCAATAGTTAGCAGTTATAATCAGATATTAGCAAAACCAATTTCCATTAGGGAGCTAATTTAAAATTTTCAAAACGTGCAAATACGTTTGATTGACAATTATTAATTGCAGTGAATAAAATATATGTATAATGTGAATGTTAATTAAATTTTAATAATTTCTTAAGTTTAGATTAAACTTATTATCGTTTATCCCTAGTGGAAATCGGTTTTGCTAATAACTGTTAAGGAGAGACACAAGTAAAACACGAAAAAAATGAGGTTTTTTAGTTTTAACTTTTGATCCGTAGCACCTACAATGTTATCCATGCGTAATGTTGTTCAAAATCATCTAAAGAATCTATAAAAAAATTTTCAGCTCAAAATATTAAAAACTGAGGGAATAGTTCCATTTTAACGATTGCTCGATTCAGTGATAAATGAGGAAGCGTTAAAATGGAACTAGTCCCACAGTTTTTAATATTTCGAACTGAAAATTTTATTATAGATTCCTTAGATGATTTTGAACAACATTACGCATGGATAACATTGTAGGTGCTACGGATCAAAAGTTAAAACTAAAAAACCTCATTTTTTTTGTGTTTTACTTGTGTCTCCCCTTAATAATTAAAAATAATTGCTAATAACTGCAAATAACTGCTAAAAGCTGCTAATAACTGTTATAAATAGTTTAGTTGGAGACAGAAGTAGCGGGTATTTGCAGTTAATAGCAGTTATCATCAGTTATTATCGGTTATTAGCAATTATTAGCATTCATAAGCAGTTATTTGCTATTTCATCAGTTATTAGCAGTTATTTGCGTTTATTTACAGTTATTTGCAATTTCTTGCAATTATTAACAATTATTAACAATTATACGCTTTTTAAAAAATTTTTTAATTTTTTATATATAGGAAAAAATTTCCAAGACAATAAATTTTTATGAATAACTATTATTAACTATAAATAACTGCAAGTTTCTGCAAATAACTACAAAAATCAGAATATAACTACAAAAATCAGAAAATAATTGTAAATAACTGCAAGAATCCGCAAATAACGGTAAATAACCGCAAAAATAAAAAAATAAATGCAAATAACTGTTACTTTTATCTTAATTTTTAAAAATTGTATTGTACAAAATTGATGTGCTAATAAATGTTAATAACTGTTAATAACTGCAAATAACCGCTACTTCTGTCTCAAACCAAACTATTTATAACAGTTATTAGCAGTTGCTTGCAGTTATTAGCAAAACTGATTTCCACTAGGGATTAAATAAATTTTTGGTGTTTACGAAAAAATTAGAAATAATTTGGGTTATGTTGTCTTTTTAAATTATTAAATCAATCCTAATGGGAATGGATATTGTTTATAATTCTTTGAAACTGTTGATAACTGTTCAAAAACGTCTAAATTAAGACATGTACATTAGTTATAGGCATTTATATGCAGTTTCGAACAATTATAAACAGTTATAAACAGTTATAAACATTTATAAAAAGTTTTATACAATCCAAAAAATATTCTGTGAATTTTTAGAATAATTTTAAAAGTATGTAAAATTGTTTATATTCGTACACGGGGAAAAATGCTATGATAAATATAATTATAGATTGTATTAAAAATTACTATATTGTATAGGAAGAGTGGGACATTTCTGCGTTATAATATAAATTACTATGTCACATAGTAAAATTTGTAAAAACAGATACGTAAAAAAAAATTTTATTCATTCTTTTTTTTTTTGTTTTTAACCCGAAACTTCTTATTGAATTTTTCTAATTTAAGAGGAGGTCACGTATCTCTGTCCTTTTCTAATCAAAAAAATTGAGTTTTTTACAGAAACTAATAACTTTAGCAAAAAATGAAGAGAAAGCCGCATCTCGTATCAAAAAAAGCAATATTTTCTTTGATAAGAAAAAATTAATTTTATTGCTTTGTTTTCTAAAAAACCTTGAAAAACTTAAATCATAGAGGTTAGGGTGGACAATTTGGTTTTTCATGGTTTTCTTGAGAATGAAGCAATAAAATTAATTTTTTCTTATCAAAGAAAACATTGCTTTTTTGCATACAAGGTGCGGCTTTCTTTTCATTTTTTCTTAGTTTTTGTAAAAAAATCATTTCTTTGATTAGAAAAGGACAGAGATACGCGACCTCCTCTTAATTTAATTTATTTATTAATTTAATTAAATTTTTTTAATAATTAAAATTTTTTTTTATAAATCACCTCTGAAAAAAAACTGACCTGAAGTGGAGTCGAAACCGGGGTATCTCGAGAATGGAAAGCGTGAACGTTACCGACTGCGTTATCATGACATGTTACTTATAAAATTTCGAATCGTCTACATATTTTACAGACACTTTCAATTTGGTTTGAGGTTAAAAATAAATTTACAGATCATCGACTCGACATTATTATTTGTAAAAGTAAAATTTATCATATTCATAATAAAATTTATTAAATGCATAATAAAATTTATTATTTGTATAGCATTAATTCCAACATAAGATATCAAATATTTTTACTCTGTCATATCAAATTTTACTATAATATAATTTTTATTATGTAACATAGCAATTTTTCTAATAAGATATAGTTTCGTTTCTTAAAAAATGTTGCCAACCTCATCAAATCTTATAGTATTTGTTATAAATATAATAAAACTCTTTATAATTCTCAAATGTCCCAGCTCTCTTATAATATATAGTAATTTTTATTACTATCTATAACTAAAGTTCTTAATCATTTTTCTCTGTGTTTGATTTAATTTAAAATTGTATGTAATTATATTACTATATTACGTATTACTTAAAATAGTATTTTATTAAATAAGATCAAAATTGTCATTATAATAATATACAGAACAGCATGAATTAATTTTAAAATAACATCATGAAATAATTTAATGTTTAAACGATTTAAAAAAGACTTTAAAACATAACAAGATTGTTTTAAAAAAAATTACAAAATAATACATAAAAAGATCACAAAGTGATTATAAAAATATTTCCGGAAAAGAAACTAAAGTCATAGTATGAAATACTACATGAATTCTTGCTGAAAGAACATTGAAAAGACTTTTTGTAAGGAAACAAAAAATATTATAGACATTTTCCTGCGATTCCAATCATAGGATTATTAAAATAGATTTTGAGGATTATTAAATGTATTCTTTTACAAAATAATTTCAAGGTTTTTTCGAAATGCTTTCATGCAATATTTCATAAAATCTTTTGGTAATAAAAAGAGACATCGCAAGCATAACAATTAAGTTGCCATTTAGATTCGTTTCTTATATATGAAACGGGAAGTACACTTACTGCTTGCGAAAGTAAGAGAATAAGCGCTAAGAGAAAAATAAAAAACGTAAAAATCAACAACTGCCATCAAGCGGGTAAATTATAAACTAATCCTGAAAATATTCCTAGATGATTCTGTTATGTTTCACGTTTTCTTTCAAGAAGTCCTTTCAAAGTCCTTTCAGCATTCATGTAATATTAAATGTTTTAACTTTGTTTTTTTTCATAATTTTTATTGTGAAATCATTTTTAATTTTTTTATGTATTATTTTATAAATTGTTTTGAAAATAAGTTTGATTTATTTTTAAGTTCTTTTTCAATTATTTTAATAAATTATTATAAAATATTCCTTGAAATTATTTCAAAATTCATTCATGCTGTGGGATAAGATTAGTAAATCGTTCCAAATCTGAGTTGAAGATTTGAATCTCCAGTTTTTATATTATAATTCTAATTCTAAATAAATAATTTTATTTTTATTACTAAAAGTTTTTATGAAATATTGCATAAAAGCTTCCTGAAAGAACCTTGAAACGATTTTGTAAAATAATACTTTTAATAATCCTGAAAATATATTTAACCCACACAGCATGGAAGATTTCACTGAAATATTTCGAATTATTCCATTGGAATATTTCAATGAAATCTTCCATGCAGATTATTGAAAGTCTCCACGGACTATTTCAAAATATTTCTCTAGAATCTTCCATTGCAAGCTTCCAGGAATATTTCAAGAATATTTCAAAAGAATGTTCAAAAACTTTTTCGGAATATTCCATGAAATATTCACGGAAAATTTCTGAAATATTTCATGAAATATTCCATATAATGTTTATGGAATATTCCAGTGAAATATTTCATGGAAGATTCCAGCAAGATTCCATAAATATTTCGGTGGAAGATTCCGGAAAACTTTAAAATCGTACAGCGGAATTTCACATAAATCTTCCACAAATATTCCACGAAATATTTCACAGAAAGATTTAAGTAATCTTCTGGTGAAATATTTCATGAAAGATTTCAGGAAGATTCCATAAACATTTCACTGGAAGATTCCGAAAAACTTTTAAATCGTACAACGGAATATTACATAAATCTTCCAGAAATATTCCACGAAATATTTCACAGAAAGATTTAAGTAATCTTCCGGTGAAATATTTCATGAAAGATTTCAGGAAGATTTCATAAACATTTCGCTGAAAGATCGTACAGCGAAATATTACATTAATCTTCCAGAAATATTCCACGAAATATGTCACAGAAAGATTTAAGTAATCTTACAGTGGAATATTGCATGAAAGATTCTAGATTGATTCCATGAAGTTTTCGTAGGAAGATTGCGCGGAACGTTACGGGAGGTTTCCAGTGACGTCGATAGGGGGATGTTCGTTAAATGGGAGTTTAATCCCCAAACGGTTGGAAGATACCTCACTTACTATTTAAGCGAAAGGGTATCGGCGCTTTGATGTGTACAGCCGAAGCGAATATGTAAATGCGATTTTATAGCTAAATGTTCATGTATGCGTTTATGTATTAATGTATAAGTTTAATGTGTTATTATATAATATATATATATATATATATATATATATATATATATATATATATATATATATATATATATATATATATACTATCCCCTCACAACATTTTACATCTTCCAAAAATCTTCCAGGAACATTTCATGTAATATGAGAGATTACCCAAACCTTCCATTGAAATATTCTTGAAATCTCTCAAGAATATTCCATGGAATATTCTAATGTAGGAAGAATCAAGGACATACGAATATTACAGGAATATTTCATGGAAGATTCCTAAAATATTTCAAATCTTCCGTGTCAATATTCCAGGAAGCTTCCATAAATATTCCATGCAGTGTGGGAAATCATTCTATGATTGGAATTGTAAGAAGATTTTTTTAATGTTCCTTATTTTCTTTTCAGAAGTCCTTTCAAAGTCTTTTCACCAAGCATTCATGTATTAACTTTTCTTAGCATTATAAGTTATTACATGAATAATTTTTAAAAGATTTTAAAATTATTCCATGCAATATTTCGTGAGAGTTTACCAAAAGATTTTATGAAATATTGCAAGAAAGCATTCCGAAAGAATCAATTTAATTGCCAAATTTTCTGTAAAAAATGCATTAGTTTGTAATATGCACCATCAAGATTATTTAATTAAATTTTTAAATAAATTCATTCATTAGTTATTAAGAATTTTGGATTCCATTATTATTTATTAAAATTTTTCGATTTTGTTTCAGAAATCCAAATATCTTAAAAACTAATGAATAAATTTATTTCAAAATTTAACTAAATAATCATCATGGTTAGTACTACTAGCTAATGCATTTCTTTTCTCAAAATTCAGCAATGAAATGAAAAGAAAGATAATATTCATGAGTTCAGGTGTAGTTTACATTTTACATCTCTTTAATGAAATAATTAATATGATGAAATAGGTTAATAAAATAGGTTTAAAAAAATTCCTTACCATAACCAGAGTTTCGCATCCCACATAACTTGAATTGTTTCAAAAATATATTGCATGAAATATTTCAACAAAATATTTCTAAAATATTACCTAAATATTTCATACATCATTCTGAAAGGTTACTTTGGAATATTACATGATGCATTTAGGAAACATATAAGAAATATTTCATGAAATTCGGATTTGAAACTTTCACGGTGAATGTTAAACATTGTTAGAAGGTTTTTTCCGATTTCGACCGTGTAAGTTGTGATTTAGGATACCGACGTTTCGTGAATATTACAGTTTACGAAACTTCGGTATCCTAAACCACAACTTACATGGTCGAAATCCGAAAAAAACCTTTCAACAATGTCATTTCATGAAATATTTTAAAAATAATTGATGAAATATTTCTCATGGGATTTCTAAAATATTCTTTTTATATATCACAAGGTATCTTATAAAAAATATGTGAAAAAATATTTAGAAGATTACTAAAATATTTTTTTTATAATATATCATTTGAAGACTTAGTTAAGTCTTATTCCTGCTACTTCTTTATCGAACAAAAAGAATTTTACATACAAATTAATGTTTACAGTATATAGATAAGTCGCAAGATTCTAGATACTTGATGATAATCGCACATACTTTGAAGTTTGGCGTGCACATTATAGAGTTGGTGTGTTGAGAAAACGAAACATTTATCATACACAAATTATAAATTAACTTTGACCTTTGTTTATTATATCCAGGGCATTGTCATAATATTTGGTTAAGGTTCTCATCGCATTTGACACAAGTTGGTGGCTGAGGGGCGATTCAACCTATGCTACATATGTATGTATCACGGTGATATGTATGTACGTTCGAACGTAAGTTGGTAGCACTGCTAAGACAAGTCGTCGCGCGCAAAAATTGTATCTACATGGAAACGGAGACTTAAGGTCTTGACGGTTCGACAGACGATTCAATGCGCGCGACGACTTGTCTTAGCAGTGCTACCAACTTACGTTCGAACGTACATACATATCACCGTGATACATACATATGTAGCATAGGTTGAATCGCCCCTCTGGACATTTCGAGCTGCTTACAATGTTAACCCTGCCCACACAGCATGGAAGATTTGGAACATTTCCGAATTTTCCATGCTATGTGGGTGGCTAGTGAGGCTGCTGAGTTATAATGGTTATCTCTAATTCTATTGATTGACACTATGTATTTGCGAGTTTCAGCAGTGTTGTGAAACCCAGTTTTTGAACTTTCATTGTAATAAAGTTAAAATATTCAGAGCCTTTTAAATTACTTTGATTTAGACAGAATTTGTTTGTATTTAACAGGGAGTTAATTTTAAATTTGTGGTGAAAATCTTTAAAAGAAATGTGAAGCGAAATATTGTGTCTTTTCTCAGCGAAATTTTTTGCGAGTAAATCAGCAGCCTCATTTCACACGGTCCCTATGTGCGATGGGACCCAGACAAAGTTAATAGTCTTGGAAGGGTTGCCTGCCACTATAGCTAAAAATAATTCTTTAATTTCATAAATGTAGTGATTTGTTTTAATATTTAGTTTGACTGACAAGGAGAGTATCCGACCTTTGGGAAACGGATTTATCTGAAACTGCAGGATATGATTTTTTGATGAAAAAAATTTATTTTTTCTTTTCTTTGAATAGGCCCCATAGACAGAGATATAGACATTTTCTCGAAAATATAATAAAAAAGGAGCATAAATAAAATCTTCGATAACCAAACAACTAAAACTCTTTCAAAAAAATGTATGGAAAATAAAGTAAAGTACAGAATAAATGCTTTAATTTAAGCTTTAGTGCACTTAAAAAGCTTCTGTGATTCAAAAGTTGTGCCTAATTGAAAATTACTACATAATTCTTAATATTTTTAGAGTGTAACATATCAATTTTTTACGCTATTTCATTAGCATATTTTAATCACTTGTAACTTGTGAATCAGAGAAGCTTTTTTAATGCAACAAAGCTTAAATTGAAACATTTAATCTGTACTTTATTTTATTCTTTATACATTTTTTTGTAAGAGTTTTAGTTGCTTGGTTATTCAAGATTTTATAAATGCTCCTTTTTATTATATTTTCGCAAAAATGTCTGTATCTTCGTCTATGGAGCCTATTCAAAGAAAAGAAATAACACGGGTTCATTTTTTTTCATCAAAAAGTCATATTTTGCAGTTTTAGCCAAATCCGTTTCCTGAAGGTCGGGTACTCTCCTTGTGAGCATGATGCTTGAAGAGTGCGAAGCGAATCAGTTATAATGGAAAAGTTCACGTTGTCACGATGGCTGATTAATTGTAATGCTTTGAAAATTGCTGCACACTCAGCTGTGAACACTGAGGCGAAAGATTCGAATGAAAATCCACAATTGATATTTTTAGCTGGGAAGTGACAGGTAGATCTCACTGACCTATCTAAACCCTTACTACCATCTGTATATATCGCAATTAAGTTATTTTAATTTGTAAGATTATTTACAAGCTAATTAGGTTGAGAGTTTAATTTTAGATTATTACCTAATTCGTGATTAAAATTGATGCTAGTACCTATATGGAAATAATTTATGTGAAAAACTGTAAATAATAGTAAATAATTGTAAATAACTGTTAAAAAATGTAGGAATTGAGACATAAATAATAGTCATTTACAGTTATTTACTATTATTTATTATTAATTACTATTATTTACAGTTATTTACAGTGATTAACTGTTATTAACTGTTATTTACAGTTATTTACAATTATTTACAATTATTTACAGTTTTTTATAATTATTTACAATTATTCATAATTATTTACAGTTATTCATAATTATTTACAGCTATTTACATTTTCAAAAATTTTTGAATTAGTGGATAATTTAATGTTATTAATAATTATTTACAATTATTTATAGTTATTTACAGTTATTTACAGTTTCTTACAGTTATTTACAGTTATTTATAATTATTTACAACTATTTACAATTTTCCATAGTTTTTTACTATTATTTACAGTTATTCACATTTTTAAAAATTTTCGCCTATATATAAAATTATTGAATAAATTTATGATAATTTTCGAAAATGTAAATAACTGCAAATAATTGTAAAAAACTATAAATAATCGTAAATAACTGTAAATAATTGTGAAAAAAGTGAAAAAATGTAAATAACTGTAAATAAATATAAATAACTGCAAATAAGTGTAAATAACAGTTAATAAGTGTAAATAACAGTTAATAACTGTAAATAAGTGTAAATAACAGTAAATAATTGTAAACAATTGTAAATAACTGTTATTTATGTCTCAATTCCCACATTTTTTAACACTTTTCTACAGTTATTTACAGTTATTTACATTTATTTACATTTATTTACAGTTATTAACAGTTATTTACAATTATATCCAAAAATTTTTTCCATATGGGTAGTAGAAATTTTATAATCAAAAAAATAAAGCGGAAAGTTTTTATATGTTTTAATGTCTAGATAGATGACATTATTAAAATCAGGCCGGAGCAGATTCGATACCGACCGAAAATCGAAAATGCGCTGTTTAATTTTCTCCTACTATACGTAATGGAAAGCATTAAAATTTTAAATACATTCACGAAATTTATATCTCTATTGCGCTCGCCAAAAATGATTGAAGAAAATTATTAAAAATTAAAAATTTTATGCTACAGCTGTTTATTAAAGTCTAAGTACGGTTACTTACTTTTCGTTTGAAATATGGTAAATTTTATGAAAAAAAACATCTATTATACAATCATGTATGTATAAAAAATTGCGCTCGATAACAATTTCTTTTGAAAATAGTATAATTATTTTATTTATAATAAAATTAACATTTTGACTTCTCAGTCGGTAATCAAAACTGCTCCGGCCTACTCTTAATGCAATAGTTTAATAATCGAAAATCTGTGTTCTCAAACTTGCCGTCTCTTGTGTTTGTAAATATATTATTAACAATATTTATTATCAGTAAATAAGAGTTGGATAAAACCTTCACTAACTAGGAGAGTGTCTCATCTCCGAATCACAAATTTTGCTCGAACTTCGGGATAAGTTTCGAGATGATGAAATATGGAAAAAGCTACCCACACATCATGAAAGATTGCTGCAAGGTTGCTGCAAGGTTTCGTGAAAGTTTCGAAACTTCGCAGCAACATTTCATGAAAGATTACAGCAACATTTATATGTCCGCGCTAGAACCCTATTGAAATATTTCTAAAAACCTCGCAGCAATCTTTCAGAAAACCTCGCAGCAACCTTTCATGAAAACTTCACAGCAATATTTCAGGAAATGTAACAGAAACATTTCAAGAAACCTTTCAGCAATCTTTTAGAACACCTCGCCGCAACCTTGCAGGAAATCTCGCAGCAATCTTTCAGGAAATGTAACAGAAACATTTCAAGAAACCTCACAGGAATCTTGCGGAAAAATAGCAAAAACATTTCAAGCAACTACACAGCAATTTTTCAGAAAATCTCGCCGTAACCTTGCAGAAAACCTCGTAGCAACCTTTTATGAGATATTGCTGTAAAATTTATATGTCCGCGCTAGAACCCGGTTGAAATATTTCTAAAAACCTCGCAGCAACCTTTCATGGAAACCTCGCAGCAACATATCAAGAAACCTTGCAGCAATCTTTCATAAAAGGTTTCTCGTAATATTTCATGAAATTTTTCCTAAATTTTGCCGCGAACAACGCTCATACCTTTCCGTATGGTTTCCTGCAATATTTTGTAAAATATTTCTCAAATCTTGCCAAAAGCTTGCTGCAGTAATATTTAATAGTAGGCAGGATTTTCTGTCCTTGTGTGATAAAGTTTTTCTTATTTGCTTAAGTATCAATCGTTGCATCTATAAATTACTAGTTAAGCGCAATAGTATTATTATCAATATTTGTGCACAAGAAGAAAAAATTTCTCAGCATCGTTTTTGAGAAAAGTAGAGAATATTAAAAAAAAGGTTCTGTTTCTAATATTTATGCGTTCTTTACTTTTTTCAATAACAATTCGATGGATTTTTTTACCCTACGCATAAATATTCATAATAATAGCATACTCATTGCGCTCAACTATTCGTTTACAATACAACTACAGCAATAAATACTTGAGTAAATAACAGGAAACCAAATATAAGGCAAGAACAGCGAATCTGGACTGCTCTTAGAATCTTTTATAAAAACTTGCGGAATTATTGCTGAAACTGTTTATGAAAGGTTTGCTGCAATTTCATTTTGAAATTATTCATGAAACTTTGCCGATACTTTTTGTGAAACGCTTTTCTGGAATATTTTATAAAGATTGCCAAAAATATGGTGATAACCATTGGCGAAATGTACATAGCAATATTTTTTGTGATATCTTAGAAATCTTGTCAAAAACCTTGCAGAAATCTTACTGCAACTTTTAACAAAAGATACCTCGTAATATTTTATAAAATATTCATCAAATTTTGCTGGAAACCTCGTTGAAACCTTTCATAAAAGGTATCTTGCAATATTTCGTAAAATGTTTCTAAAATCTTGCACGAACCTTGCTGCAACCTTTCATCAAAGGTCTCTTGCGATATTTCGTAAAATGTTCCCCAAATCTTGCTAGGAACCTCACTGAAACCTTTCATGAAAGGTTTCTTGCAATATTTCATAAAATGTTTCTAAAATCTTGCAGGAACCTCGCTGCAATCATTCATGAAAGGTTTCTTGCAATATTCCATGAAAAGTTCCCCAAATCTTGCTGGGAAACTCGCTGAAACCTTTCGTGAAAGGTTTCTTGCAATATTTCATAAAATGTTTTTATAATCTTGCAGAAACCTCGCTGCAACCTTTCGTGAAAGGTTTCTTGCAATATTTCATGAAATATTTCGAAAATCTTGCAGAAAACTTGCTGCAACCTTCCATGAAAGGTTTCTTGCAATATTTCATGAAATATTTCGAAAATCTTGCAGAAACCTCGCTGCAACCTTTCATGAAAGGTTTCTTGCAATATTTCATGAAATATTTCTAAAATCTTGCAGAAACCTCGCTGCAACCTTTCATGAAAGTTTTCTTGCAATATTTCATGAAATGTTTCTAAAATCTTACAGAAACCTCGCTGCAACCTTTCATGAAAGGTTTCTTGCAATATTTCATGAAATATTTCTAAAATCTTGCAGAAACCTCGCTGCAACCTTTCATGAAAGGTTCCTTGCAATATTCCATGAAATAATTTCTAAATCGTGCTGAAAACCTCGCTGCAACCTTTCGTGAAAGATTCCTTGCAATATTCCATGAAATGTTTTCTAAATTTTGCTGAAAACCTCGCTGAAACATGTCGTGAAAGTTTTCGTCCAATATTTCATGAAATGTTTCTAAAATCTTGCAGAAACCTCGCTGCAACCTTTCGTGAAAGTTTTCTTGCAATATTTTATGAAATGTTTCTAAAATCTTACAGAAACCTCGCTGCAACCTTCCATGAAAGGTTTCTTGCAATATTTCATAAAATATTTCTAAAATCTTGCAGAAACCTCGCTGCAACCTTTCATAAAAGGTTTCTTGCAATATTTCATGAAATAATTTCTAAATCGTGCTGAAAACCTCACTGCAACCTTTCGTGAAAGTTTTCTTGCAATATTTCATGAAATGTTTCTAAAATCTTACAGAAACCTCGCTGCAATCTTTCATGAAAGGTTTCTTGCGAAATTTCATGAAATATTTTTAAAATCTTGCAAAAACCTTGCTGCAACCTTTCATGAAAAGTTCCTTGCAATATTTCATAACATGTTTTCTAAATTTTGCTGGAAACCTCTATGCAACCTTTCATAAAAGGTTTCTTGCAATATTTTATGAAATATTTCTAAAATCTTACAGAAACCTCGCTGCAATCTTTCATGAAAGGTTTCTTGCGAAATTTCATAAAATATCTTTAAAATCTTGCAAAAACCTTGCTGCAACCTTTCATGAAAGGTTCCTTGCAATATTCCATAACATGTTTTCTAAATTTTGCTGAAAACCTCGCTGAAACATGTCGTGAAAGTTTTCGTCCAATATTTCATGAAATGTTTCTAAAATCTTGCAGAAACCTCGCTGCAACCTTTCGTGAAAGTTTTCTTGCAATATTTCATGAAATGTTTCTAAAATCTTACAGAAACCTCGCTGCAACCTTCCATGAAAGGTTTCTTGCAATATTTCATAAAATATTTCTAAAATCTTGCAGAAACCTCGCTGCAACCTTTCATAAAAGGTTTCTTGCAATATTCCATGAAATAATTTCTAAATCGTGCTGAAAACCTCACTGCAACCTTTCGTGAAAGTTTTCTTGCAATATTTCATGAAATGTTTCTAAAATCTTACAGAAACCTCGCTGCAATCTTTCATGAAAGGTTTCTTCCGAAATTTCATGAAATATTTTTAAAATCTTGCAAAATCCTTGCTGCAACCTTTCATGAAAGGTTCCTTGCAATATTCCATAACATGTTTTCTAAATTTTGCTGGAAACCTCTATGCAACCTTTCATAAAAGGTTTCTTGCAATATTTTATGAAATATTTCTAAAATCTTTCAGAAACCTCGCTGCAACCTTTCATGAAAGGTTTCTTGCAATATTCTATGAAATGTTTTCTAAATCTTGCTGGAAACTTCGCTGAAACATGTCATGAAAGTTTTCTTGCAATATTTCATGAATTGTTTCTAAAATCTTGCAGAAACCTCGCTGCAACATTTCATGAAAGATTTCTTGCAATATTTCATGAAATGTTTTATAAAACCTTGCAGAAACCCCGCTGCAACCTTTCATGAAAGGTTCCTTGCAATATTGCTTGAATTATTTTCTGTAACCTTGTAGCAAGTTTGTAGCAATATCACACTGAAATGTTTCATGAAACCTCTTAGCAATGTTAAGACAAGATTGCTGCAATATTGTGACAATATTTTAGCACAATATTTCAGTGAAAGTTTCACTGCAATATTTCATGCTGTGTGGGTAAAGATATAGTCACAAACGATAATATATAGTCCCTAGTTATAGGCAATTAAATTAATCACTAAAAAAGTTACTAGATTTTTAAACGCATATAGTTCTTTAGAATTGATAGCTAGAAGCTTAAAAATTTTTTTTAAATTAAAGCTGAGCTTGAATGCTTTCGAAACAGTAGTTATAGCATCTCAAAATATTATTTTTCGCAAAGTCATAGTGTTATAAAGATTGGATCAAATTTTAGCTTTTATTATTAATTAATGTTTTAAAAGTAAATTCAGGTCCAATCTTTATTACGCTATAACTTTGAGAAAAAATAATATTTTATATGCTATAATTATTATTTCAAAAGGATTTAAGCTCAGCTTTAATTTTCAAAAAGTTTCAAGCTTATAGCTATTAATGCTTAACGGGATGTCAGAGCTGCTGGACACAATTTTCACTTCTATTATTTTATTGATATCTTTTTAAATTCGTAATTTGAATAATTGTAATGACTTGTCCGCACTAAAGCTATGTTAATACAATAATTTTTGTTAAAATAAAAAATCATTTGGACTTGATATTTTTTTATAAGCTTGGAATGGAAATTAGATATCAAGCTCGATAAACCCAACCTCAAAATACTATATTTCGAAAAATTGTTTATAACTTTTTATGTACGGTATTTTGGTAAATTCTTTAAGTAGTCCGCACTCAAGTTTAGTATTACAAATTTTCTTATTGTTATGAAATAACTTGATCTAACGCACCGTTTACTCGTGAACTTAGAATTAAAATGTTAATGAATTATTTTAGAAAGTAGCGAGCTCTGTCATGCCCTTAAGAGCTATAAGTATTTGAAAATCTAGTAACTTTTTTAGTGATTTTCTTTAATTGCCTGTAACTAGGGAAATATTGAGCGTTTGTGACTATATCTTTAGCTTTTTCCATATTTTATCATCTCGAAACTTACCCCGAAGTTTGAGCAAAATTTGTGATTCGGAGATGTGACACTCTCTGAATTCAACGAGAGATTCTGAACATCTGATTGATGCTAGTTTTACTAATAGGATTTCACTATTGACATTATCATAAGCGGAGTTTACGTCAAGAAAAAGGGCTAGTAAATCTTTACTGTTTGAAAGAGTTTGGTCCGTCTTCAAAGTGAGGGTTGCGAGGTTGTCAGAACAAGACCGGCCTTTTCTGGAACTCGATTGGCTATTTGGTATAATATTATACAATTTGCAGTACCATTATAGATGGTTTTTGACTAGCGATTCCAAACTAGTCAAGATTCTCAGCAAACTTGCCTAAACTTGCTGTCAGAGAGATCGGCCTCACACCTTTGTTGTTAGGTTTGTCGATATATAGGACGAAAGACTGAAGCCAGGACTTGGGGTAACAGTCATGAAGGTACATTTCATTAAAAATGTCAAGCATAAGTAATTTGTATTTTATAGGTAGATTTTGTATCACTTCATAATCGAGACCATCAAGTCCGGCTGATGATTTTTTTTTTTTTTTTTAGAGTCTAAAGCCGAATTTAATTTCACAAAATCAAAAGGTGCATCAAAAAAAAGCTTATGATTATCATAACGATTTGGGATATGTTCAAGGTCTGTTTCACACCATGGTAAACAGATTTTATTAATAGCGCAGTTAATATTTTCGAAAATTTGTTAATTACAGCTTAAATTAGTAGGTTAGATCTTTGTCTATTTATTTTTCAAAACTTTACAAGTATTCCAAACGTCATTTTAATTTGTGCTAAAATTAATAGATTCACCGAACTCTTTGCAAATTTCTTTTTTTTGTTTTTAAAGATTTTTGTTGCTAAGTAGTTTAATCTATTGTATGCTATTTGGTCTGTTATTGTCCTGCTATAATTCCACTTTTTAAAGGCCGCTTTGCTAAGTCTTTGTATTTTATAAAACTCTTTGTCCTACCACGGTACCGGGTTTTTAAATTTTTTTAGCTCGATCAGAATTTTTTGGGGTACTATTGATAAGAGTGCTAGTGACAGAGTCAATAAATATTTCGTACTTGATATCTGCTTGGACTGTTGCGAAACTATCGGACATAAATGTTGAGAATTCAGCATCAAGTTTCTCTGAAAATTTTATCCAGTTGGTACGTTTCGATTTAATCTTAAACGATTTTTTTAACAAATGTTTTTATCCAAATTAATGTAGCAATAAATAGGATAATTATCGGAGCCTAGGGTTTCCCCTTCCACTTCCGTTATGACTCTATCAGCTAGGTTTAAGAAAGAAAAAACGAGGTTGATATTAAAATAGTTACAATTTCTGTGACTATTTTAATATCAACCTCGGTGTGAGTTGAAGAATTATAATTGTGTAAAAATAAATTGCTATTGCCAATACTAAGTGCTAACCTTTTACCGTTCATGTCTGTTTTTGAGCAATTCCAAAGAGCATTATTTGCATTCAAATCTCTTATCAGTAAATATAGTGTGTTATTATGTATAGATGAGGTAATAGGTCATAAATTTGTTGCGAGAGGATACCCAGGGCACGGTAACATACAATAATGCCAATCGCCGGGATTGTGTTAGACTAATTTTACACAGTTCAACATTACGGTCTGGGGAGTTTATGTGAACTTCTTGAAAAGCGATGCCCTTATTCACCATGATTAAAATACCGCCTCTTCATGAGTATACACGATTCTTCTGCAGTTTTATAAAACCTGGCAAACGTGGATTGGTGTTTACTTGTTGAATTAGATATATCTTACAGCGATGATTTAACGCATAAAAATATAGCGATATCTTTGAGAAGGTTAGGTAGAATCATTTTGCATTTGTTTATGCTTCGTGCATTTCAAAAGAGAGCACGAAGCGATTGAACTTTGTGTTGCTTATATTGTCCATATTTATTGTTATAATACACTTTTACTTAGACGTGTTATCTAGTTGATGTTTGTCGTAATCACTTTCGAAATTACTACTGTCACTAACGCTATGTATTTTATCATCAAAGTTGTTTAATACTAGCTTTCTTTTAGTTTTAGTCAGTTTATATTTTACTGATCTGACAATAATGACAGAATATACTGTATCTACACAAGTAACCAAATTCATGATTTCATCTGTTATTATAAATAATGTAATTGTTACGTTGTCTGATATTGACAGAGAATGTTTAAAAACGCTTATGTTCTCCTGTGTATTTGACTGCTTTATTTTATTCGAGTTGATTTGTTCTTGAGTGTATACTTGGCTATCATTGATGTTGAGTTACACCGGTGTTGTCTTCCATTGTTTGTGGGCAGTTCTTAGCTATGTACCTGTGGCGTTCAAATAGAAACAAGCTTCGCGATTGTTTAGAACGCAAAAGCTAAACAGCTGAGAACAGTATAATAACAACGATGCAATACAAAAGAATCAATGTTTGTTTATTTGTTATTATTCGCAACATAGCCTCTTTGTAATATACATAATAAAACTGTTGTTAAGTCTTACCCTTATTGACTATTATTTTCTGTATAACCTTTTATTTTGCAGTTGAAGCACTTCAACGAGTCTGTGCCAGCATATATAAAGTTATTTACATCTCCATGTTTGAGCTTAAATATTGAAAATTTTAGGAATATCATCAACCTCGACATAAACTTGTCTTATGGCACCAAGTACGTGTTTGTATTTGTCGTTGTCAATACTAACCTTAATATAAATAACTTGTGAATTTTGGTTTAATTTATCCTATTGGATAAGTACTATATCTAGTTTCTAATAATATTCTCGAAATCGTCGTCAAAACGTTTAAAAAAATAATTCTTTTGTATTTAGTAACTAGAGGCCTAATATATACAGCTTTATCTTTGATTATAATATACTCGCAATTTCCCTTTGAATCATCAACAATGGCTTTACTTGCTGAATGCAAATTGACACAATTCTTAGAAGCTTTAGTCGAGAATAAAATGTTTTCCGGGCCAATTTTCTCACCAATGGCACAAGTGTAGTCGGTCAAGGTCAAATTCTCTATGCACATCTTGACTAGATCCTGTTCCCATGCGGGGAACACAACTCGAACGACACAAAAATAAACAAATAAAATTTAAATACACGCATTCACTCGACCAACAAATCAAAAATTAGCCGAGTAATACAAATATTCAGAGACATTGGGCAAAAGCCCCCAAACCGGCAGAAAGAACCAATCTATAGGTATTCTGAGAACGACGGTATGTCAGAGCAAGTATAAAGACGTCTGGTCTTAACCAGCGCCTAAGCGTGACTGATAAAATATCCATGAAATATTCCTAGAAAACAATATTGTTAACGATTTGTAAATATTTCTTGAAAGATTTCTAAAATACATCACGTTTGATTTTACAAAATATTTTTGAAATATTTTTGAAATATTTCTTAAAAGATTAGTGAAAATCTAAAATCTTTCCAAAAAGATTAATTAAATATTTAGGAAAGATTTCACGAAATATTTCCTCAATATTTAAAAAAATATTTTTCAGAAAAAATTGTGAGGACCTAAAGATCTTTTTTGAAAGATTTCTAGAATTTCCTCAATATTTAAAAAAATATTTCTTGAACAAATTAATGAAAATTTAAAAATCTTTCCTGAGAGATTTCTGAAATATTTTTAAAACAATTCTCAATATATTTTATAAAAATTCCTAAAATTATCAAGAACCATTTTAAAAAAATACCTATATATATACACTAAAAAAAAATGTGGCAGTCGTAGGAATGACTGACAGAAGTAATAACTTAACTAATTGTAGGTTAGATAGATAGATAGATGGATAGATATATTTTCATTTTGTATTATATGTACACTTGGCGGAAAGGATATTTTTCTGTATGCTAACCTCAAATGGCAACATTGCATATTTTACCACAGGCATAAGACAATTCCAAATTATAGAGCAAATTTTGCATCATCGTTATTCATTACTTAATAACATAATTTTAGTAAACAAACAATATTACTTCCTTTTTTCATGATCCGAATTATTATTTTATTAAATAAAATTTGTATTTCTTAGGTCAATAATCATATATAATCTAATACTGTGAATTTAAGTTATGTAAGCAATAAAATTAAAGTTATGATCATTTGAATTTTGCATGAATAACCTATAAGAAAAAACAAAATAATCATGATGCGAAACTCAATGCATGATTCGAAGTTTTCTTATGTCTGTGGTAAAATATGCGGCGCTGCCATTTAAGGTACACATTCGGAAAAATATCCTTTCCACCAAGTGTACAAAAAGAGCGTGTAATACA
This sequence comes from Anastatus disparis, assembly GCA_017163975.1. NCBI lineage: Eukaryota > Metazoa > Arthropoda > Insecta > Hymenoptera > Eupelmidae > Anastatus > Anastatus disparis. The sequence goes on from JAFFSR010000080.1 coordinate 175,438, forward strand.
GAATTAAATTAAAATAACCTAAATACATATATAATATTACACAGTAAAAATAGAATTGCACAGTATGATATCACAGTCTTAGGAGATAATAGAAATAACAATACTATATTATATTAGTAAGTCAATGAAATAAATTAAAAGTGATATCACAGATAGAAAAACAAAAAAAAATTAATACACGCAATGAATATTGATAAGAATATGCTAAAAATCAGTTTCATATACCTATCAGTCAAAATGTATTACATTCAAATCAAGCGTGTAAAAAGCGCAGTTAAAATTACAAAAAGAAAGCATATAAGTATACAATAATATGTAAGTCATGCTGATAAAAAAAATTTTTAACAAAAAAAACCGACTTCAAAAAATGCACTGAAAAGTAATAAATAATTTATTATCTTTAGAAATTATACAAATAATTGGTAAAATACAATTTTAGAAGTCGGCGTCTAATTCCTCAATGAATGTAAACGTTATTTTTTAACAATAAATGAAAACGTTATTTTTGAACACTGAATGTGAACGTTATTTTTGAATAAAAAATTTTTAACAAAAAAAAACCGACTCCAAAAAATGCACTGAAAAGTAACAAATAATTTATTATCTTTAGAAATTATACAAATAATTGGTAAAATACAATTTTAGAAGTCGGCGTCTAATTCCTCAATAAATGTAAACGTTATTTTTTAACAATAAATGTAAACGTTATTTTTGAACAATGAATGTGAACGTTATTTTTGAAAAAATGGACTAAGTCCTTCTGCTTACGCACCACAGATTCAGAATTAGACGCCGACTTCTAAAATTGTATTTTACCAATTATTTGTATGATTTCTAAAGATAATAAATTATTTGTTACTTTTCAGTGCATTTTTTGAAGTCGGTTTTTTTTTTGTTAAAAATTTTTTATTTGTCATTTTTTAGTGCAATGTTTTGAAAATCTTATTTTTTGTAAAAAATTTTGTTTTTATTCGATACTTTTAAATTCAGTTTTTATTTATTAAAAATTTTTTAAATTGTTTGTTTTTGTTAAAAAATTTTTATTTTCTATCTTCTAGTGAATCCCCTTACTAATAACGCAAATATAGGTAGACCCACTAATTACATTAAACTATCATTATTAATTCATAACGCATGCATTAGTACACCACCAAGCAATATATAGCAGGAAAGAAAGAAGGCTCAACAGCACAGTGTCGTTATCGTATCGTCGATATCGTCGAGAGAGGGGTCGAGAGAGAGAGAGAGAGAGAGAGAGAGAGAGAGAGAGAGAGAGAGAGAGAGAGAGAGAGAGAGAGAGAGAGAGAGAGAGAGAGAGAGAGAGAGAGAGAGGAAAATTTTTTTTTGAATCGGTTAAGAAATGACGGAGTTATGAAGTAACAGACAAAAAAAAAATTCAGTCGAATTGAGAACCTCCTCCTTTTTGAAGTCGGTTAAAAATACGTTCACTTATTTTATAAACACTGACTTCACACTCATGCCAATAAATACTCTCATACCTTAGGTCTAAAAAAAGGGACGTCACATAAATAAATAAATAAACACATATAATATAGTCCGAAATAAAATAAAACTGCTTAACCTTTAGACCGCCGTGATTTTGAAAAAATGCAAACTCGATTTTCCCTAGATAAAAGTGTTCTGAGGCCAACTGGGTAGGACCCTATCAAGAGTGGATATGTACGAGTCAAGGATGCGCGCCGTATGACGTACTCCCAGCGGTCTAGAGGTTAATCTAGGTTGAGTCAATACCTACTCAGTAAGTAATTGTTCACTCGAGTAGGTTGAAATTATTAAACGTAGAACTTTTTTTAAAGTGAACTGTTACTTAAATATTATTATTATAGATATAGTGATCTTAAAAAATATTAAAATTCAAAAAAGATTTTTCATAGATAGTTATTTAATAATATTTTCTATGAACATATTGAAATCCATATTAAATATAAATCTTTAGTTATTTACAAAAACTTGTTTATTTAAACTAATTAACATTCATGAATATTTACACTTGATTAATCTACAGCATCACTACTATCATTAAATTGTATAGAAGTAACGATTGGTTTATGGTAGCTTTAATAAAAATTATTTACATTTTATACTGTCTAATCTAAAGATCTTGTTGAAATTACATCGATGGTAGTACCAAGGTTCAAAAAATTCATAACATGCGTGAACTTTCGCGACAACAGTAACACACTTTATGCACTATAAAAAATATTTTATTATTATCGATTGACGTTTAATATAAAGTTAAATGTTTTCAAATTTTATAGTGTCATAAGTAATAAACGTTCAACGTATATTTTTTATTAAATTATTTCGAATGTAGGTTAGAATGAGTTCCGTAACGATGGATCATGTAGTTTCAATGTGTATTTACCACGCTCACCATTGGTCCCAATATTTACCACGCTTTGCGATGCAATGTTCCAAAAAATTTTTTACTGTCTAGTTAATAACTATTTCTTGTATAGGTCATCAATGGCTCATTCGGTAGAGCGATGGATTCATAATCTCAACGTTTCGAGTTCGAATCCAGCTCTCGTCCAATTGATACAAGCACCACTGTAAGCTACATGTGCTTTGTTAACAAACACACTGACGATCTCCGTCGCTAATTAGCATCGCAATGATAGCATGAAAAAACAACGTTAAATAAAATAAAAAAAAAAACTATTTCTTGTTTCTTATTATTTGTAAGATATCGTGATAAACACAAATCACCTACATTCATATCTGCAGGCGCAACAAGGCTCGCATAATCTTAAATTTGTAAAGACATGTGCGAAGTTATATTATCGTATAATTATCAAATTAAACATTGATACATTGCAACGTCTGCTGCTTTTATACCTTCACGATGAAACTGCACAATAAGTTTGAAAGGAGGAATCATCACTGGATCATTATTTTTCATCTAAGTATCAGACAGAAAAAAAAAATTCAATCGAATTGAGAACCTTCTCCTTTTTTGAAGTAGGTTAAAAAGTATATTACATCGTTGTGCAACTGAATATATAATATCTCGATTATGAACATTAGAACTTTAACAGTTAATGGGATGTCGGAGCTGCTGCAATGGAGTTTTGCTTTTTTTATTTTATCAATATCTTTCTCAATTCATAAATTAAACAAATATAATGACTTGTCCGCACTAAAGCTATATTAATACAATAATTGTTAAACTAAAAAATCGTTTGGACTTGTAATTTTTTTATGAGCTTGGATTAGAAATTAGATATCAAACTCGACAACCCTAAAATATTAAATATTTTTATTATAACTTTTTATGTATAATATTTTGGTGGATTTCTTTAATTGTCCGCACTAAAGTTTAATCTTACAAATTTTTTCTTTGTAACAAAAAAAATTGATTAAGAGCAGGTCGAGTATATCTGTCCTTTTTTAATCAAAGAATTGATTTTCTTACAAAAACTAATAATTTTAACAAAAAATGAAGAGAAAGCCGCATCTTGTCTCAAAAAAAGCAATATTTTCATTGATAAGAAAGAACTGATTTTATCGCTTTGTTTTCAAGAAAACTTTGAAAAACTTAAAACATAGAGGTTAGGGTAAACAATTTAGGTTTTCGAGGTTTTCTTGAAAATGAAGCAATAAAATTAATTCTTTCTGATTAAAGAAAAATTCGTTTTTTTCGATGCGAGATGCGGCTTTCTTTTCATTTTTTGCTAAAGTTATTAGTTTTTGCAAAAAATTAGTTCTTTGATTAGAAAAGGACGGAGATACGTGACCTCCTCTTAAACACATCGTTTATTCATGAGTCAGGATTGGAAATATTATTAGAGGGTGGACAGCTTCGACATGCGCTTGATATCAAATTTTTCATTCGAAAACCTGGGTAACCTTTTAACATTGTTTATATATATCTCTCTATATTATAAGAAGATTTCGCCGATGCGGCCGCCGCCGTGTGTAAGAATTGGATGTGTCTATAGCTAGCTGAAATTTAGCTGGAATCCAGCTGAAATTAAGCTAAAATTTAGCTGAAAGTTAGCTAAAAGTGAGCTAAAATTTAGTTTAAAGTTAGCTGAAAGTTAGCTTGAAGTTAGCTTAAAGTTAGCTTGAAGTTAGCTTAAGAAGGGGCCGAACTATCTGTCTTTGTCTAATAGCGTTTTTCATCATTTATGTAAACACTATCCAGTATAACAAGAAAAAAATAGCAGCCCCCGCTAGATATTAGTATAGTAAGTAAATTTTGTAATAACAAACAAATTTTTTTACTGTGTAGTTTTTGAATAATTAGAGACCTACCAAAAAAATATAGGTTATATTCTAGATAACTAGTAGGTCTCTAATTAGTCAAAAACTATGCGGTAAAAAATTTAATTGTTATTACAAAATTTACTAATTATACTAATATCTAGCGGAGGCTGCTATTTTTTTCTTGTTATAAAGGATAGTGTTTATATAAATAATGAAAAACGCTAGACAGAGACAGATAGTTCGGCCCCTTCTTAAAGTTAGCTGAAGTCAGATAAAATTATATAAAAGTTGGCTACATTTAATCAAAAGTTAGCTAAAGGGTACTTCCCGTTAAGATAGTCAAAATTGCCCTGTCCCTGAAATTTTCGTTTGACCTTTTAACTTTGTTTTAGATCAAAAATAAATAGTTTTTGTCATATTCGCAGACCGTGACCCCCCTCCCCCTGTCCACAGCATCAAAAAATGACTTTTTCACTATTTATTTTTCTTCTCCGAATCTAGTCGGTAAAAAAACCCCAAGAAACATTTCTTGTTCTACTTTTTTAATCATATTATCTACCGTTTGAACCTATTCCGACCCTGTAACTAATTTTTTCAATTTTCGGCTTCATAAATCCGGATTGGCACTGGACTAAATATTTATAATTATAATATTATCTATTGCGCGCAGCTTTTAATTTGCAGATATAACGATTAATACTTGAGTAAATAACAAAAAACTTAACAAGACAAGTATGCGCTTTTTAACAAAAATATATTTAAGATTGTAATATTAATATGAGACATGTAAACAAGATTTCAACGTACTCGCATGCTCACATTTTTTTACACAGTGTAAAAATAGACCACATAGCTCTCGCAAAAGTGCGACTTAAGTGTAGATTTAGATTACATAGTGTTAAAATGCTAAAGTCAAGATTCATATTATTAAATCATGATTGTAATGTTTGTATTGATAAGTTTTACTTACGAAATATATATATATTAACTCATATGTAATCTCAAGTTGATATCTTGACCGTACTTAAAATAGCTGTACCTGTGAAATGACTTATTTATCAAAACATTTTCTTTTATTAAAGTAATATAATATTTAAAAGATTTTATCACGTATAAAGTAATGAAATACCAATAAAATCATAAAAGAAGTGTTTTCATACTTAATCTAAAATGTGGATTCGTGCAAAACTATGATGCGAATATTTGTAAATCTAATTTTTCTGACTTGACTGCATAATTAAATTCATAAATAAAGTTCTAGATTACAATTTCAGCCTTAGACTTGAGTTGGATCTATGAATTCGAGCCATAAAAAAACATTATGTTAAACGCTATTTCATCACTGAAGAAAAGTAACATGTAAAATATTTTGTTAATAAAATAACGAATATTAGTATTGAAACAGTATTACGAATATTAGTATAAAAAATAAAATCCTATATTTCTTAATTTTAAATATTAGGTAAGGATTAATTTCTAACAAAATTGTAGCTTATCTGAAAAAATTCAGGCAAGTGCTTTTAAAAAAAATTCAAGTTCTTTTGCAAGGATTGGCCCTGTACCGCATTTCCCGTGAAAATAGGAAGGGTTTTAATTTTTTTTCCATCCTTTTAGGTTATATAGCATCATCAAATCTTTATGAAATAATTTTACATGATTTGTTACCATTTAAACTATAAGCACAATTTTCTTAGGTTTCTTTTACCAACTAGATTCGGAGAAAAAAAATAAATAGTGAAAAAGTCATTTTTTTCATGTTGTGGACACGGGGAGAGGGGTCGTGGTCTGCAAATATGACAAAAACTATTTATTTTTTATCTAAAACAAAGTTACCAGGTCAAACGAAATCTTCAGGAACAGGGCAATTTTTATTATCTTAGCGGGGGGTACCCTTTAATATTAATATCATCTAAATTTATACAAAATTTAGATGGAAATCAGCTGGAATTTAGATAAAAATTGGCTAAAATTTATATCAATTTTAGGCAAATTTTGGTTTAATTTCAGCTGGATTTTAGCTGTATTTTAGATCTATTTATATTATATTCTCTCTATACTTTTAAAAGTATATCGCCGCTGTCGTCGCCAGAAATATGCCCCTTATTTTTGGAACTACATTACAGCGTCAAATTGAGCTGGATCCAAGCTTGTAATCAGCTTGAAAATAACTAAATCAGGCTAAATTTAAGCTTTGAAATAGCTGAAAATTAGCTGAATTGAGTTGAATTTAAGCTTGTAGCAGACATTTGTAAGATTAAACTCTAGTGCGGACAATTAAAGAAATCCACCAAAATATTATACATACAAAGTTATAATAAAAATTTTCAATGTTTCGTATTTTAAGGTTAGGTTTGTCGAGTTTGATATCTAATTTCTAATCCAAACTCATAGAAAAATAACAAGTCCGAATGATTTTTTAGTTTAACAAAAATTATTGTATTAATATAGCTTTAGTGCGGACAAGTCATTATATTTGTTTAATTTATGAATTTAGAAAGATATTAATAAAATAAAAAAAGCAAAACTCCATTGCAGCAGCTCCGACATCCCATTAACTGTCAAAGTTCTAATGTTCATAATCGAGATATTATATATTCAGTTGCACAACGATGTAATATACTTTTTAACCGACTTCAAAAAAGGAGAAGATTCTCAATTCAATTAAATTTTTTTTTTCTGTCTAATACTTAGATGAAAAATAATGATCCAGTGATGATTCCTCCTTTCAAACGTATTGTGCAGTTTCATCGTGAAGGTATAAAAGCAGCAGACGTTGCAATTTATCAATGTTTAATTTGATAATTATACAATAATATAACTTCGCACATGTCTTTACAAATTCAAGATTATGCGAGCCTTGTTGCGCCTGCAGATATGAATGTAGGTGATTTGTGTTTATCACGATGTCTTACAAATAATAAGAAGCAAGAAATAGTTTTTTTTTTATTTTATTTAACATCGTTTTTTTATGGTATAATTGCGATGCTAATTAGCGACGGAGATCGTCAGTGTGTTTGTTAACAAAGCACATGTAGCTTACAGTGGTGCTTGTATCAATTGGACGAGAGCTGGATTCGAACTCGAAACGTTGATATTATGAATCCATTGCTCTACCGAATGAGCCATTGATGACCTATACAAGAAATAGTTATTAACTAGACAATGAAAAATTTTTTGGAACATTGCATCGCAGAGTGTGGTAAATATCGGGAACAATGCTGAGCGTGGTAAATACACATTGAAACTACATGATTCATCGTAACGGAACTCATTCTAACCTACATTCGAAATAATTTAATAAAAAATATACGTTGAACGTTTATTACTTATGACACTATGAATTTGAAAACATTTAACTTTATATTAAATTAAACATCCATTGATAATAGTAAAATATTTTTTATAGTGCATAAAATGTGTTACTGTTGTCGCGAAAGTTCACGCATGTTATGAATTTTTTAAATCTTGGTACTACCATCGATGTAATTTTAACAAGATCTTTAGATTAGACAAAATAAAATGTAAAATTAGAAAATTTTAAGAAATAATTTTTATTAGAGCTACCTTATGGTTTATACCAATCGTTACTTTTATACAATTTAATGATAGTAGTGAGACTGTAGAAAATTTAATTAGAAAATTTTAAGAAATAATTTTTATTAGAGCTACCTTATGGTTTATACCAATCGTTACTTTTATACAATTTAATGATAGTAGTGAGACTGTAGATTAATCAAGTGTAAAAATTCATGAATGTTAATTAGTTTAAATAAACAAGTTTTTATAAATAACTAAAGATTTATATTCAATATGGATTTCAATTTTTTCATAGGAAATATTATTAAATAACTATCTATGAAAAATCTTTTTTGAATTTTAATATTTTTTAAGATCACTATATTTATAATAATAATATTTAAGTAATAGTTCACTTTAAAAAAAGTTTTATGTTTAATAATTACAACCCACTCGAGTGAATAATTACTTACTAACTAGGTATTGACTCAATCTAGTTAGTAAGTAAATTCGAACCTTTTTTCAAAAATTGACTTTTTTTGATAACTTCAAAAATTTTTTTAAATTAATTATTCATTATGTATGAATATAAAAATGAGTTTTATTTGTAAAAATCAATGATATTACGATCAACATTTGATAAAAGTAAATTTATCGTTAATTCATAGATGGAAATAAAAAAAAGAATGTATATATATTTATATTTTTATTAATTTTTTTTTAAGCAATGTCATTATTCACAAGATTAAAACTAAAAGTTACTTGTTAGTGAAGCTGTTTTAACCTACTTTATTTCTTTTAAGAGCAGGTTCATTATTTTCATCTTCTTTGATAACTTTTAGTTTTAATCTTGTAAATAGTGACATTGTTTAATAACAAACAATAAAAATATAAATATTTATAAATTTTTTTTTCATTTACTATCTATGAATTAACAATAAATTTACTTTTAATTAAACGTTGATTGTAATATCCTTGATTTTTACAAATAAAACTGATTTTTTATATTCATACTAACTAAATAATTGATTTAAAAAAAATTTTTGAAGTCGAAAATTTTCTTGTTTAAAATTTTAATTAAAAAATTTTTTTTGTTTTTCGAAAAATTTGAATATTTTGGAGAATATTTGATTTTGAGGATCTGGGTTGGTTGGATGATTTTTTGAGCTAAAAAACGCATCTTTTCTCAAAATTTTAAGTGTACTGATTTTTTTTGGGTTTAAAAACTCGAAAAAACAAAAAAAAGGTTTTTTTGCAATTATTTCGAAATTTTGAGGTTATCAGCAAAAATGCAACAAATAAAAAGTTGTTTGTTTTTTAATTATCTACAACTTTTTTATGGCAACTTTTTGATTGGAAGTCATACATCGTCATAAAATGAAAAAAAAACCGTTTTCAACCCCTAAAACTCACACCCCTTCAACCCCGAATCTCCAAATCAGGTAGATTTTTTGCCCTACTTTTGTTATTATATTATCTACCGTTTGCACCTATCCTGATCCTATAACTAATTTTTTTCTTCAAAAAAGGGATTGGCACTGGACTAATTTATGCATAAGAAAAAAAAATTCTATTACATTGTTTTTCTTTGTGCATGAATATATCTATTGCGCTTAACTTTTTTTTTTTTTTTATTTTCACCTACCCAAACCTATAAAGGTTTTATACGGCCTGGGCACAAAACACCTTTTTTCGGTCTCACCATCGAATTTGGGTTTATTGCTTTTTTTTATAGGAAATTTACTGTAGAATAAGCTCCAACAAGTTTTTTTACTCTATCTCATTTAGTTCCGTTTTTATGAAGAAATTAGTAGAATAAACTTTTAATTGATTTTTTTGTTAATTTTGCTATTTTGAGATTTTTCTCAAATTTTTAGCTGATTTTATTAAAACACTATGAGAACTTATTTTTTTATTACTTGATTCAATGATTCATAAATCATTAATTAATCTCCAAAAAGTTTTTTTTAAGAGATTTAATTTTGTTTTTATTTATTAAGTCTATAATGATATAATTTTTACAAATTAAAAAAATGTTAAGAATTATTTTAAATAGAATTTTTTTAATTTTTATTGGTTTTTTTTAGGTTTAATTGAAAAAAAAAAGTTTATTTTTTTAATTTTAACAAAATATTTATCTTGATTTAAGTTCTGAAAAGTTTCATATCCATATTTTATTCCGTTTTGATTTTGTAAGGAAACAAGTGGCACATAGTTATTCGTGTAATTTTTTATCAATTTGAATTTCGCGCGTTCGCGCTTTCTGCTCGTATCATTTCGCTACATGACAGTCAGTCTCAGCTATTTGTTTGGTCGGTTTGCAGTGAGTTCGTTTACTTAAAGTGCATTTAAAAAATTATTAGTAGGTTTTGTGGTTTAATTTACTTAAAATTATCAATTTTTCAATAAATTACACGTTCGCGAGTTATTTCATATTTTTTTATGTGCGCCTGAAATTCTACTTTTATCTTAATAGAAAGTGTATTTGAAGTGTAAAAAGCTTAAATTGACATTAAGAATACGAACCTCAAAAATGTAAAATAATGAAAGAGATACCAGAGGCAGATTTCATAACCAACATCAAGATAGACAACGATCTACAGAAAGATCTAAAAAGAGGCCAAGGAAATTTCTTAGTAAAAGTGAAAAAAATTCTTCTGAAGCTAAGAGAAGTAGACCCTCTACTTCTTTTTCTAAACTGAAAAGAATAGAATTTTCAAGTTCCAGGGCAAATGATAGAAATGTTGATACCAACGTTCTATCTTCTATGTTGGAAAAATTGTGTTGCAGTGTGTGCCATCATAAGATGAAATTTATTGAAACCTCTTTTGGAGGATAAGGATTTAAAATTAATATGATTTGTGATTTTTGTGATGAATAAGCAACTGTAAACTCTAACAAGAGAGAAAGTGCTATGGACAATACGTATAAAGTTAACAGATATAATGTTCTTTCTGCTCGTGTACTTGGCCATGGACTTGCAAGTTTGTCTAGTTTTTGTAGTTTAATAGGTTTATCAAAGCCAGTTGCCCAGTCAGAGTTCAGTGCTATAAGTTGTTAAATAACAAAAGTATACGAACAAGTGGCAAAAGGTTCTACATCTAAAGCTGTTAAAAAATAACTTGAATCGACTTCCCCAAATAGTGCTGATCTTGATATAACTTTCTCAAGATGTTGGAGAAATTGAACATCGAACTTGGAAACGTATCTGTCGAGTGGATCAGGACTTTAAATGATAGAAGATAATTCAATGTAGAGTGATCAAGTTAGTCTCATTCGAAAGAAGCACATACTCTGAAAAGAAAAGTACGAATAGGTGTGATGGATTTCTATACACCGGGTGCATATTAAATTCTTGTAAGTGTATAATTCTAATTATTATTACATAATTAGATATAAATTCTATTTATAAATATTAATATTAATCAAAATATAAATTTTAAATCTAGATTTTATTTCTTAATTTTGAATTTGAATTATAAAATATAAAATGATTACTCCATATTAAATATTATTTCTTAGTTTCCAGCTGATTCAAGGTTAGTACGAGTGATTCTAACAACCATCAGAGTAACAAGTAACTATGTATTTGTTGATTCTTACAACAAATACATAGTTTCATTGGTGAATAAGGGTGAGTACTGACAAAATATCTAATAATAAGAAAGATTATTTTTATTGGTTATTTTAAGAGAACGCTGGATCCCTCAATCCTTTTCTAATTGAAAAATGTAGGTTGGAAATAAATAGTGATTATTGATGTTAATTGAGAGTTATCCACAACTTGTATAGTAAAAAGTAATATTTTTCCTGATGAGGACAAATTAATTTTGTGACTTTGTTTTAAAGAAAAGTTTGACATTCTTAGACATCATATCGACGCCTCCTAATCATAAGATTCTACTTCAGAAGTGCTCGCAACAAAATGCTATTTCAAATCCAATTCAATAAAAGTCTCTTTCGAATCATAATGCAACACAATGCTGATTCCCGTAACGCGTCAACAAAATTCTCCTTCACAGACCAGTGCAACATAATTCTATTTCGGTGACCAATGCAATACAACTCTCATTCGAGCTCAGTACAATATAATTCTAACTCGTCGGACAGCGCAAGAAAATTCTACTTCGGATGTTAGAACAACAAAATTCTGTTTCGCAGAAATAAGAATTTACGATTGTTCTAAATTATTAGCATGCATAATTGATAATCTATTATTATTAAAATATATTGTATTAAACAGTAATGATATTATATTTTAATGCTATTGATACAAAAAAATATATAGTGATATAAATATGAATATATTCAATAATCACGTACGAAAAAACTCGGACATTCTTAAAATGTTCTACGTGAAATAACAATCTGAAAAAATTCACAGCTACTCTTTGGACTAAATAGAATCATTTTAAGGGACTTGTTTTTATATTTTTTTTTCGCTCCACTCTAATATATAGGCTTGTCTCTGAAACTTTTCACTTTTCAGTTATTGAAAAAAAATTATTCAAAAACATCATGAGAAAGTTAAAAGTTTTGAAGATTTGCCGATGTACATTATATTATCAAATACATTCTTATATATAAACATACGATAATTATTTAATGAAAATAAATGATGAATAAGTTTAGAAATTTTTTATCTTTTTCAGTTTATTTGGAAAACTGTTGAAAATATTAATAGCTTTGACATAGCTATTCTTACTACTAAAAGTTTGAATTTTTCGTCGTATGATAATATTTTTATGTACAGTACCGGCCAATAATTCTGAGCAGGTTATCAAATTTTTGCTTCGACTTTGAAAAAGCATATCTCCTTCAATTTTGATCCTAGAAAAAATTTTAAAAAAGCATTTTAAAGTATTCTTTAAAGCTTTCTTTTTGACTTACTTACATTTTTTTAATTATATGTAAAAAAAAAATAGCCGCTTAGGTAATTTAAAAATTTTTTCACTTTTGCATTTTTGTTCAATCAGCTGTAGTTTTTTTAATAATTGAGCTAGAAAAAATTTGAAAAAAGATTTGAAAAGGGCTTCAAAAATTCTGTATGCAGCTACTTTTTAAAAAAATTTATACATTATTTTTTGTCAAGTTTTAAGCACTTAAACTTATAGATCTAATACTTTTGCAGTTGTAAAAAACACTTAAATAGTAAGTAGAAGGTGTACATAGGTGTAGTAGTAATTTAATTTTAATAGGAAATTATAACTATTCATTATTAATAATAAAACATAATAAAGTATGAAACAACAAAAAGATTTATTTTGTAAAAATGTTGTCGTAGAAATCAAAAGTTTTGAATTATAATAATAATAAATTGATTAATATTATAAATTAATATTTACAAAACAGAATTTTGTTGTTCTAAGATCCGAAGTAGAATTTTCTTGCGCTGTTCGACGAGTTAGAATTATATTGTACTGATCTTGAATGAGAATTGTATTGCATTGGTCACCGAAATAGAATTATGTTGCACTGGTCTGTGAAGGAGAATTTTGTTGACGCGTTACGGGAATCAGCATTGTGTTGCATTATGATTCGAAAGAGACTTTTATTGAGTTGGATTTGAAATAGCATTTTGTTGCGAGCACTTCTGAAGTAGAATCTTATGATTAGGAGGCGTCGATATTCTCTAGCCTAACTTATGATTTTGTAAGTATGTCAAACTTTTCTTGAAAACAAAGCATCAAGATTAATTTGTTCTCATTAAAGAAAATATTGCTTTTTATTATACAAGTTGCGGACAACTCTTAATTTATATCAATAATCACTAGTTTTTCCAAAAATCTACATATTTCAATTACAAAAAGATAGACAGATCCAACGTCCTCTTAATAACATATCTTTTTGCATTCCAGCTTGATCGAGTCGAATAACAAGGTTCTTTTGCCTGGTATCTCTTTTTTATATTGAAGGCTAATATAAATAAGAGATACCAGGAAAAAATTATTCTATAAAAGATAAGTATAGCATTAATAATTTTAAGATATAATAATTCAAAACTTTAAAGCTATTTTTCTCGAATAGTGAATTTTAAAAACTTTAGGTGCTGCCCCGTAAGATTTGAGCTGAACCGCTGGATGGATCTGACTTTTCCAAATTGATTTAACTTTAATATTAGCATCATTCTCGCGTGAATGGAGGGTTTTGAAATTGAATGAATAGAAGTTGTTAAAAAATCCAAAAATAAGGTAAAAAAATTAAAATTTATTTAATAAATTAGTATTTTTTGTTGGAAACTAAAAAATTTTTTGTTTTTCAGGAATTTCGTCATTCACGCGAGAATGATGCTAATACTGAAGTTAAATCAGTTTGGAAAAGTCAGATCCATCCAGCGGTTCAGGTCAAATCTTACGGTGCAGCCATTATAAGGACAAGAGTTCATCGAATGATTATGGGACTATAGCTAAAGCAAAATGAGCTTATGAAAGCTTAAAATAAAGGTATTTTAGTCTACTGTTAAATATTATTTTTATTTACAAAGAATTTGATTAAATCTAATTAATACATTTGTTTTTTACTAGCAGGGGGAAAAGGTGTTTTGTGCCCTTAAAAAAATATACATAAATTGTTACCTTCATACAAATTAAAAGTTTAACAATGGTTTTTACAATGAGATATTACAATTATTTAGAAACTTCATAATTAATAAGATAACACTAGTGTTCAGATATTTTAGTATTTTAATACTAATCCCGTAACTAAGAAGTTCGTGTATCAGAACGGTCCTTTGAGAATTGTATTTTAGGCATTCCCATAAGAGATGATCTGCGTCCTGTAGGAAATGCCCACACTCACAATTTGAGGAGGTAATGAAACCTTTCCTGGCAAGAGAGGCTGCAGCGTTGTAGTGATCGGTTCTTGATCGATTGAAAGTGACTTACGACCTTCTAGTTAAAATTTTGCGTTTAAACCATGGCTGTTTTTGATCTTTGTAGAAATTTTTGAAATAGTTTACGCCTTTATAATTTCCTCTTTCTTGTAGAGACTCGTTGGTATTCTCTTGAGCTAGAATTTTGCATCCTACTTTAAGATCTGAAAAAGGAATCATGTGATGTTCTGGAGGACCGTTGATGGCTCCTTTGGCATAGCAATCTGCCATTTCGTTACCATGTATGCCTATATGAGAAGGTACCCAAACAAATTGAAGAGGTCGGTTGGTGTCGCTTTTACATGTTATTTGCCAGATTAGATTTTTGGCTACTGCAATTAGTGGGTGTTTAAGAATGCTAAGCTTAATGCTTTGAAGAGCCTGTAAAACACTAAGTGAATCAGAGAAGATAATGTGCTTTTTATCACTATGTTTAATCGCCAATTTTAAAGCAGAAATTATTGCCAGAACTTCAGCAGTGTATATAGAGCAGTGTTTGTTTATACTTAAAGTGTTGACAATATTAAGATCCTCAGCAACACATGCAACTCCAACAGAGGGGGCATCTTTTATTTTGCTGCCATCGATGAAATAGCGGACTATATTCTCCTCAGCGAAGTTCTGATCAAAAAGTAATCCAGGGTTTTTGGATTTACGCAAAGCCTTACCTAGATTGTAATCGATGTGAGGCTGATGGTATAAAGCTTTATAGTCGTGTGAATAAATGTTATCAAGATTAAATATATATAGTATATTTTTGGTGATAGCTGAAGCTTTAACTACACATTCTGTGATAATCCTCTTCCTCTTATACTTGCTTTTCTTATGCCTATTATAAAATGTTTTAATTCGTTCATGAGTGGAATTGGAAGCATTGGAAAGAGCTTTGGTGATGTAATTACAACCCAGGTATAAAGCTCTGTCTCTGATGGTAGTAACTTTGGCTTCTGCCAGAATTACATTTTTAAGTATAAAAATTCTATATCCCATAGCTGTTCTTCGTACAGAGTACTGTAAACTTTCAATTTTCTGAGCCAGTGATTTGGTTTTGGGATAATAAATGAAAATACCGTAGTCAATTATTGAACGTACTAGGTTTTTGTACAAAGTAATCATTGTATCAGGATGAAAACCCCACCATGTGCCACAGATAAATTTGAGGATTTTATGCGCATTTTGACATCTTCTGGCTACGTCGTTTATGTGCTGCTTAAAGGTCAGTTCAGAGTCAAATGTGACACCTAGAAATTTAGTATATTCTATGGATTTAATTTTGTGGCCACTGATGGTGATTGAGATATTACCTGGAGTGATATTTTTTTTATTAAAGTGTATAAGCTTAGTTTTATTAGGGCTTAAAATTAGACCAAGCTTCAGAAGGTTTACGCGAATAGTCTCGACTCCTTTTTTAAGTAAACTTTTACTTCTAGATGCAGGTAGGATGTTCGTATACAAGGCTATGTCGTCAGCAAACTGGGATACATGAACGAATTTTGAAAGACCATCCGCTATGTTAGCAACATAGATGAGATACAAAAGCGGGCTCAATACCCCACCTTGCGGTATTCTTTTATAGGACAACCTGGGATTATTGGGGTTATATTCTGAGAAAATTGATCTCTGAAATGTAAGATGTTGAATAAATCTGACAACCGAATATGGACGGCCGATCTCTTGAAGTCTCCTAAGCAGGATTTTAGGATCGACGTTGTCAAAAGCCCCTTGAACGTCCAAGAAGGCAGCTAGCGTACTTTTGTTTTTAGAAAAGCCATCTTCAATGTATAGGATCAGGTTCGTGAGATTGTCACTACAAGAGCGTCCCTTTCTAAAGCCTGAGTTGGAGATGGGCAGAATGGAATGATGCTCACAATACCATTGCAATCTATTTTTCACCATTAGTTCGAATAGCTTACATACACAACTAGTCATTGCTATTGGTCTAAGCCCGACTCCATCAGGCTTTTTGATGAAGTGCACATATGATTCCTGCCAGCTACTAGGGTACACCCCGGTTGAGTGCATCTGGTTGTAAATATCTAACAGATCCAGCTTGTATTTTATTGGAAGGTTGAGCATGGTATAATAATCAATACCATCAAGACCACAACCCGAATGACTATTTCTAGACTGAAGAGCGGCATTGAATTCTTGAAAATCGAAAGGAGCGTCAAAAAAGATGTCTGTATCATTTGAAAGACTTGAAAAACGGTTTATCGTTACATCAGGAGTCGTGTGTAGAGCAAGTTTTTTAGTAGAGCTTATGCTTGAGATTCGATCAGTGATTGGGAGTAGTGACTTTGACTCATTTGTTTTTGAACATTTTCATTTTATTCCATACATATGAAGTATTTGTTCTATAGTCTATGGTTTCCGCAAATGTCCTATAACAGTCCCTTTTCTTTTTTCTAAATGTTTTGCGAAGAATCTTGTCAGCTTCAATGCATTTCATGTGATCATGTGGTAATCCTGAATATTCCCATTTCTTGTAGTTGGCTTTACGTATTCTTCTCAGTTTGTCGCACTCACTATCCCACCAAGGGACTGGGTTTCGATATAAAGAATTATGTATTTTTGTTTTTTTATTTGGAGTATTGCTAATCACCGCATCTTTAATCTAATGAATCAGGAGGTCATATTTGTCTAAAGTTGAAGAGTTGAGGTAGGTATGTTCAAAGAAGTTGTGATATGCTTTATCCACAGTATTATTGACTTCTGTCCAATTTGTTTTTTTAGAATGCAATTTATGTGATTTTCTACGGTACAATGTTTTTTCGAAATTAACTGTTAAATTAATTGGGAAGTGATCCGACCCGGGTGGTTCGTCAAGAACTTGATAATGTATATGTTCAGCCATATTGTCGGATGAAATGACAAGATCAATATTTGATTTTTTCTTTCCAGCTACATCAATATGAGTGAGAGATTTAACATTATGAAGTATGAGCTTTTGGAAATCCAACACGTCCAAAAGTATATTACCATCTTTATCATTGTGGTCACAATTCCAATTAATGTGGTGAGAGTTAAAATCTCCTACTAAAATACAAGGTTCTCGACTAATACATTGGTTATTTAAGAGGTTATACGAATCTTCCTTGGCAGGATGAATGTGAGGAGGCTTGTAACAGGCAACAAGATTGAAGCAGCGTGTATTGGAAAGGATCTTAATACCTCCCAACTCAAGACCAGGATCAGGAGCGAAAATGTTTAAAATATTAAAATCAATATCGGCCTTAACTAAAAATACAATTCCTCCTCCGGTACCTCGTGCATCAGGCCGGTCAATTCTATGAATATTATATCCCGAAAAACTAAAGCTATGTTTAAAATTTAGCCAGGATTCTACTCCTACAATGACATCGTATTCTTAACAAATTTTTTCCGATTCAGTTTTCCTGGCAAGAAAGCTCCTCATGTTCCAATATAAAATATTTAATTTGTTGTAGTTGTGACTTATATGCATTTTGTTGTGGATTTAGTATATATGTATTTTTTAAAGTATTGACTACGAAAGATCAAGTTTATCAGACCCTTTATTCAATCTCTTAATGAGTGATTCAAGCCTATTTTTTAACTTAGAATCCAATATTTTAGCTTCTATTACCGTAAGCATATCGATAAAAGAGACGGTATCAGCGGTAAATTTCTTGCTGATGGATAAAACATTTTTTTGGTATTTGACTTGGCTTAGAAGGTTTTTAAATTGCTCAAAGGTCAAAATATTCTGAAAACTTTCATGACTAAAAATCGATTTGATAGGTGCAAGAGCAGCTTCAACTTCCTCTTCAGTATCATCTGATTCACTACCCAGAGTGTAATCTTCGCTGTTTTGTGAATCTCCGACGGTTTTCATCTTCTTATGAGTGTGTCTGATTTTATTGTTCGTTTCAAGTGCTGGTTGTTTAAAGCTAGTGTTAGCATGAACATCGATAACTTCAGATGCATCATTTTTCCCCGAACTTGCTCTGGAGGAGGTGGTTAGTGCCCTTTTAAGATTTGTCTCGCATTCCATGGCTTCGTCCTGTGACGTAACGAAAGGCTGAGTGGGTGGGGTTTCGTTTTCTAAATTTTGAGAGTTGGATTTCTCAATATTAAGCGCGGTATAATATTTAGCAATATGTCCGAATTCTTTGCATATATGATACTTGATATCTTCAGCGCCAAAGAAGATCCAATAATTTATGTTTTCAAAACAAATTTTGAATTTGTTAGGCACCTTTTCCACGTTCTCTTCTCTAACGTAGAATTGCCTGCGATGAGACATTATATGTTTCCTTGAATCGTTTAACGTTGAACATCTGATGTTGGAAATACCATTTCTTATGTTTATCCTTAGATTCTTAAGCGCGTCAATAATTATATCGTTAGGAATTTGAGCTAGAATATTTGATATAACTCTTCTTTTGTATTTGTAAACAATGTTGCTAGGATTATAAGGCGAGAATTCCAGAGTTGCTTCGCCTACTTCTATTTTCTTAATTTTGGCATCATTTAAAAACTTCTTTGCGTTATCTTCTGAATTCAGAGTAAAACACACTCTGTTTTCGGAGATTTTAGAAAAAGCAATGAGGTTTTTGATTTCCATAATTTTTTCAAATTGGTCCATATACTGGTCGTTGTTAAAGCCCTCTATTGAGTCTAATATAATTGATTGACTAAAGGTAGGCAGGGATCTTCTATAAATTGTGTTCGCGTAGGTTAGCTTTTTAGTTTGACTAGATGCACTATTTACCTTTTGACTCTTATTTTTTATATCAAATGAATTATCCTTAACAAGTATCTGTGTTTGCGAGTCTAAAGCTACACTCTCGCTTCCGAGGGCCGAAGCGCCGCCATGCAAAATGCTATCTAAACTAACGTTGTTCGCAGCTTTTACACTTGCAGGTGCATTATTGCCGACATCGACAACCGAAGCACCAGTAACAAAACCACCATCACTCATAAAGAGTTTTATAATATTCTTATGGTCTCGGCTAGCCGCAAAGGCTGCCTGTGAGAGCACAGTTAAACGTATAAGAACACTGGTAATCATTATAGAACGTGAACGTTTCAAAATAAACAAACACGCCCGTGCCTAGGACCACGAATCCAACACATCCGATCGGCTCGGCGTCTTATACGCGACTGACGCGCTCAACTTTTAACTTTTAGATACAACGATTGATATCTGAGTAAATAACAAAAAAATTAGACAAAGATAGCAAATCAAACCTGCTTTCCTTTTTAAAATAAAATTAATTATATTTTGATTAATCGCACGTATCTAATCGAATAAGATATATTAGTTATATACGGAACTATAGCGCACGAAGCATTTATATGAGCAAGACTAATGTTTTTTTGGCTTGAGTAGTATTTAATCAAGTGCTTGAGCCCAAAAATGACTGCTGTTTAAGCTATAAAACATTAGTCGAGGTTATATGTATCCTTCGTTAGCCCAAGTTGGGTAGATGATTTTATGTTATCGTAGGTAGTATGAGGGGCTAGAAAAAGATTACATAGAAATAAAAAACATTATTATAAAATATAAATTTGTATACTATTTATTTGATCAATTCTCATAAGTAAAGAACTGAGTGGCAGATGTATCCTTCTGCCTGTAGATGCGACAGAGAGAGAGAACGACGAACTACGGTAACGAACGAACTACGCTTATTTAACTGTTTCTATCTCGACTATAGCAGTATAGCTATAGGCACTCTTCTTTGTGTCTTTGTCTTAACTATATCGGTGTGAGTAGGCGCTCTTCTTTATTTGTCTTTGTCTTGACTATAATAGTGTGGCTAGGTGATCTTCTTTATCTGTCTTCATCTTGATTATAGCAGAGCGGAGTAGGTTTACCTACTTGTAGCAGCGCTCTGACTTTACTACCCTTCTAAAACCATATTTTAGTATCTTGTTCTGAACCTCGTTCAACAAGACTGTAGAATATTTGCCAATACACTTTAATATAGCGTGACGTATGCAATAATATTCCATACTATGGAGTATTTTAAAGTTGTGTACTCCATTGTATAGCGTATTGCTAATTGAATATACTCTAGCTACGAGCAGGGAGGTATGACACCCCAATACCCGTTTAGCTAGCTCCATGGATATTCTACGAAATACGACATACTATAACATAAATATATATATATATATATATATGGGACATTTTACACCAACTGGAAGAGCAAAAAAATAAAAATCGCTGTTACTCTGAGAATGTATTCTGTTTGTTACCCAAAATATGAAAAAAAAGTTTTAAGGATCTAGATTGAAAGTATCAAGAGCTATAGATCCTTGAAATTTAAAAATTTTTCAAAATTTTTGGAAAAGTCCCAACTTTATCATTCTTTCTGAAAATCCTGATGTTTTGGAGGGAAATTTATAAAAATATTTCTTTTTGTAAATAAAGAGGAGAGTTAGCATGATTTTTTACAGACCTAAATACTGAAGTCTTCTATTGGGTCTTATATGTATTACATGGTAATTGAAATAACTCATTGTTCGCCACTTCAGAAACTGTTTTTCGCGGGCTTATTTTTTTCTATTAAACATGAACTTTAAAATAAATTCTTGATCATGTAAGTCAGAGCCATCAATAACGAGTTATGCAAGCTTAAGATATATATTTTCATGTATTATTTATTTTTATTATTATCTTAAAAAAAATAAATCATACATGAAAATATATATTTTAAACTTTCATAACTTGTTATTGATGGCTCTGACTTACATGATCAAAAATGTATTTAAAAGTTCATGTAAAATAGAAAAAAAAGCCCGTGAAAAGCTTTTTTTGAAGTGGCGAACAATAAGTAATTTCAATTACTATGTAATACATATAAGAACCAATAGAAACCTTCAAAATTCAGGTCTGTAAAAAATCATGCTAACTCTCCTCTTTATTTACAAAAAGAAATATTTTTATAAATTTCCCTCCAAAACATCAGGATTTTCAGAAAGAATGATAAAGTTGGGACTTTTCCAAAAATTTTTTAAAATTTCTAAATTTCAAGGATCTATAGCTCTTGATAATTTCAATCTAGATCCTTAAAAATTTTTTTTCATATTTTGGGCAACAAACAGAATACATTCTGAGAGTTTCAGCTATTTTTATTTTTTTGCTCTTCTAGTTGGTGTGAAATGTCCCATATATATATATATATATATATATATATATACATATGTTAGAATAGGTCGTATTCGGTCGAATATCTATTAAGCTAGCTAAATGGGTATTGGGGTATTGGGGTCTTGTACCGCCGCACTTGTTATTTGAGTATATTCAGTAAGCTGTACACTACACAATGGAGTATAGTACTTTTTCTCATACGTGCTGGGTAAGTGGCCTATTGCACATGCGTTTTCGGGGTGGTAAGTAGCTAATAGCGCGCGCCGCGTGTGTTTTGTCTTTGAAGCATGTGTTCTAGTAAAAAGTGTTAGGTTATAAAAAATAACGTCATGCAAATGCGTTAATTAATGCAAATAAGAAAACCACGATTTTGTTTGTATATGCATAAGTAGCGTCGCGCGGGCGAAGATGATAGGAGAGAGAAAGAGAATGCTTTATCGAAAGAAAACAAGACACGCAAGAACGTGTTTGCAAGTCAGTTGTACGGCAGATATGAGAGAGAGAGAGAGAGAGAGAGAGAGAGTAAGAGAATGCTACATCAAAAGGAAACAAAACACGCAGGAACGTGCACGAGTTTCTATGTAAAAGTCAGTTGTGTACTAGCTTCTTGATGAAAGTTGTTGACGATGCAAAAAAAAAATATTTTTATGAAATGCTTTTTTTTGATTTACATATTAATTTTTTTAAATTAATATGTAAATCAAAACCAACCCCCCTTTCCGCGCCCCAACATGTCACTCTCTCTCTCTTACACCCAGCACTTATGAGAAAAAATAGTATGTGAATCTCGTTCGGTTTAGTTGACTATTGCGCCACTCGGGCAATGGCGCTACTCGCTACGCTCGTGCGCAATAGTCAACTAAACCTTACTCGTTACACAATATACTATTATAGTATAGAATATTAATGTATACGCTATACTAGATTGAAGCGTGTAGGAGAATTGACTTTAGTTTAGTTGAATACCATTTGGACAAGAAACTAAAGTATGTTTTTAGATGGGCAGTATAGTCAGCGTGCTGCTACAAGTAGGCAAACCTTCTCCGCTCTGCGTCTTCATCTAGCCACACTACTATAGTCAAGACAAAGACAGATGAAGAAGAGCGCAGTTAAAAGTAAACAAACAAGTTAAACTCCAAAGAGCTATAGTTCTTTGTCTCTCTCTATAGCATTTATAGGCAGAGCGCAGTTAAAAGTATACCTCATGAGAATTCATCAAATAAATAGTCTGAAAATTTATTAAATTAATGACCATATTTTATAATAATATTTATTTCCATTTAATCTCCTTAAAGCTCCTTATACGATCTACGATAACATTAGTTATTTACGCACTTTGGGCGGGAGTCGCTTGATCATGTCGAAGTATATTTGTAGTTAGGAGGGATAGAAAAGTCGAGGCTACTAACGTGTTTTATAGCTTCGCTCGACTAATGTTTTATAGGTTATACAGCGTGTCCAAAAAGTAACGATAAACCTAAGAAATTCCCAAAGTTGATAACTTTATCAATCAGGTGAGGGTCGTTCTTGGAGTAACTTCTTACGAGGTATCCGATGGTGACCTTGGATTTGACCTTGAACCTTATTTTCAAGGTTTTGAGGTCAACCTCATTTTTTTAAATGGGAACCCCTACTTTTTATAGGGAAATCGAAAAGAGCGGAAAATTTCACGTTAATACATATTTGAACGTAAAATTTTCCGCTCTTTTCGATTCCGCTATAAAAAGTAATAGTTCCCATTCAAAAAAATGAGGTTGACCTCAAAATAACCTTAAAAATGAGATTCAAGGTCAAATCCAAGGTCACTATCGGATACCTCGTAAAAAGTTACTCCAAGAACGACCTTCACCTGATTGAAAAAATTATCAACTTTGGAAATTTCTTAGATGTATCGTTACTTTTTGGACACGCTGTATATTGAGCTAAACCCCTCGACCAACTACTGCCCAAGCCAAAAACATCAGTCTTGCTCATGTAAATTCTTACGCTCAAGTTGACTATATAACTAATATATATATATATATATATATATATATATATATATATATATATATATATATATATATATATATATATATATATCAAGTTGGGTATATAACTAATTAGCACATTTGACCATTTAGTTATCGCAAGTTATCGCTAACGGGTATTATTGTTTAATGGATAGCGTTAAGATGAGCTACTTTTCACGGAATAATTTAAATATGCTGCACTATAAAAAGTTTTGTATAATTCGTTAAATTTTATTTTCTACAAAAATTTTTGTGTTAAAATTTTACACGTATGTTCTGGAAATAATTGTAAATAACTCTTAATAACTGTAAATAACTGTAAATAACTGTAAATAATTGTAAATAATTGTAAACAGTAGTGAATAATTGTGAGCAGTAGTAAATAATAGTAAATAACTGTAAATAATTGTCATTTATATCTCAATTCTGACATTTTTAACAGTTATATACAATTATTTACCATTATTTACAATTATACACACAAATTATTTCTATATAGGAAATTGTGCTTGCTATCTTAATATTATTATAATATTCCTATTTTAATTCAAATAAATTTGTAAAATTAACATTCTTCATTATTCATAATTTTTTGTCTTAAAATATTTTACTTTGAAATATATATAGAAATTATTTGTAAATTAAAACACAACAAAATTTGTGTTTTATCTGTAACAGTTATGTGTATTAAAATTACAAAAAAATTTTTTACAGTGTACTCTTCGCAGCAAAAGTTACCAAATGCTCTACTCTTCGCCGCAAAAGTGATTCGTGCTAGTTTTCGACTAAAAATTAAAATGTGTTACTTTTTGCTAGAGGCAACAGTGTATACGTACTTCTGTGTATGTATGTATGTGTGTGCATCTCTTTCTCTTCCCGATATTCTATAACATCAACGGGCGAGTAAAATAACTGCACTGTACTTATTGAGTCTATTTATTTAAATGACTTTTCTTTTTTCAACTTGAGTAAAATCTTTTAATTTATTTATTTGCAATTATTAAAATTTCATGATTGGCAATTCTAATGTAAGAGCTTGCCTACGGAGTTTAAGAAATTTAGATTAAAAAAATCAGACGATTTTTTATGAAGCAAAATGAATAACTATTTGACCTAATTCAACTAAAAATTTACCGCTTTTTGCAAATGAAACTTCAAGGTAAAGCTCTCAAAGTAAGAAATGCAAATATTTAAGGAGATATAAAATTGACACTACACCTGTACTTATAAATATTGGGTTTCTTTCCATTCTATTGCAAAATTTTCAGTAAAGAAATGCTTTAGCTTATAGTATGCACCATAAAGATAATTCAATTAAATTTTCAAATAAATTAATTCATTAGTTATGGAGAATTTTGGGTACCAATATTAATTAATACAATTTTTTGATTTTATATCAAGAATCCAAATATCTTAAAAACTAATGAATAAATTTATTTGAAAATTTAACTTACAGAAAAAAACTATAATCAATAACCGTAGTAAACTATAGCTAAAGAGTGTAGTAGTATTATAGTAATAAAGTATAGTTTCTTGTAGTATTTTCGCGCTACTATAATCAAAGATTACAATCATTATGTAGTCGAACTATATTGCAGATTATTGTATATTATAAGTAATGATTATAGTTAATTACATTAATTTCGTCCTACTATAAATAATTTCTATGGGTCTATATAGTGCACTGCTTTATAATGTACTTATAGGTTTATGGGTTTATGGTTTATGAATTTATGGCTTATAGGTGTATGGTTTATGGATTAATAGTTTATGGGTTTATCATTGATATGTTTATGGTCTATAGGTTTATCGTTTATGGGTTTATGGGTTAATGATTTATGGGTTTATGGTTTATGGGTTCATGGTTAATGGTTTATAGGTTTATGAGTTTATGGTTAATAGGTTTATGGTTTATGGTTTATGGGTTTGTGGTTTGTGGGTTTCTGGATTTATGGTTTATGAGTTCATGGTTTATAGGTTAATGCGTTTATGGATTATAGGTTTATGGTTTATAGATTAATGATTTATGGGATTATGGGTTTATGGTTTATGGGTTCATGGTTTATGGGTTTATAGTTTATGGGTTTATGGTTTATGCGTTTATGGCTTATAGATTTATGGTTTATGGGTTCATGGTTTATGGTTTATAGGTTTATAGTTTATGAGTTCATGGTTTATGGGTTTATGGTTTATGAATTTATGGTTGATGAATTTATGGTTTATCGGAATATAGGTTTATGGTTTATAGGTTTATGGGTTCATGGTTTATGTGTTTATGATTTATGAGTTTATGGTTTATGGGTTTATGGTTAATGGGTTTATGGTTTATGCGTTTATAGCTTATAGGTTTATGGTTTATGGGTTCATGGTTCATAGTTTATGGTTTATAGGTTTATAGTTTATAAGTTTATGGTTTATGGGTTTATGGTTTATAGATTTATGATTTATGGGTTGATGGTATTATGGGTTTATCGTTTATGAATTTATGGTTTATGGGTTCACGGGTTATAAGTTTATAATGTATAGGTTTTTGGTTCATAGGTTTATGGTTTATGCGTTCATGGCTTATAGGTTTATGGCTTATGGGTTTACGGTTTATGGGTTTATGGCTTATGGGTTTATGGTTTATGAGGTTGTGAGTTCATCGTTTCCTAGTATATAGTTTTATAGTTTATAGGTTGATGGCTTATAAGTTTATGGGATAATGGTTCATGGATTCATATATTTATCGTCAATGAGTTTATAAATTTATGTTATATGGCTTAATGGTTGATGATTTTATGAACACAAGATATGTTTTTATAGTATAAGGGTTTATGGTTTTATAGTTCATGAGTTTATGGTTTATGAGTTAATAGTTTATGGATTTATGGGTTTATGGTTTATGGGTTCATAGTTTACCGATTTATGGTTTATGAGTATATAGTTTATGGGTTCATGGTTTATGAGTTTAGGGGTTTATGGTCTATAGGCATATTGTTTATGGGTTCATGATTTATAAGTTTATAGGTTATGGTTTTATAATACACGGGTTAATAATTTATGGGTTTGTGGATTAATAGTTCATGAATTTTTGTTTCAAAGGTTTATGATGTATGGTTTATTAGTCCATGATGTATGGGTGTATCGCTTGTGGGTCCATCGTTCGTGAGTTCATAGTTTCTGTATTTATAATTTATGGGCTCATGGTTAATTAATCAATATTTCGTGGGTTTATAGCTTTTGGGTTTATGGATTACGAATAAAAAGTTTATGGATTTATAGCTAATGAGATTATAGTTTATGGACTTATGGGTTCACGGTTTCTAGAGTCATAAACTATAGGTTTATGATTTATAGGTTAATCGTTTATGGGTTGATGGTTCACGATTTATAGGTGAATAGTTTATGTGTTTATAGGAACTGGTTATGATAAGTTTATGGTTTATTGTTAATGGTTTTATGGTTTAGTTTATGGGTAAATGGTTCATGGGTTTATAGTACATGACTTCATAGTTTATGTATTCATGTGTATATAGATTATTTAAACTTATAAGCTTATGAACAGTGAAATCATAAACCGATATACCAGAAATCCATAAAATCATAAACTATAAACCTATAAACTATATACCCATAAACCATAATCTATAGACCCATAAACTATGGAACCATCAACTCATAAACCATAAATCATAAGCCCATGAACCATAAAGCTTAAACCAATAAACCATAAGGCATTAACTTATAGACTATAAGGTATGAGTCCATAAAGCACACACCCATTAAGTATAAAGCATAAACTCATAGATCATAAGGCATAAGCCCATAAACCATAAAGCATAAGTCCATAAACCATAATCTAATGAATCATAAACCTATAATTCATGATCCACGAACCCATAGACCATCAACCCACAAACTGTAAACTCATAAACTATAAAACTATGAACTCATAAACTTATAAACATATATACTATAAACACATATACCTCGAACCCATAAACCTATAAACCATTAATCCATAAACTCATTACCCGTAAATCCATTAATCTCTAAACCATTAAGCCATAAAACCGTGACCCATCAACCCATAAACCATGACCTATTAACTAGAACTATAAACTCATAAACTCATAAACTTAAAATCCAATAAACCATAAACACATATATCCCGAACCCATAAACTCATAAACTAGAAAATTTATAAACTCATAAACCATATATGCATAAATCCATAAACCATTAACTCATAAACCCATAAATCATCAACCAATAAACAATAAACCCGTAAACTATAAACCTGTAGACCACAAACCCATGAACTATAAACTTATGAATCAGAAACATACTAACGATAAATTCATAAGCTGTGAACCCATAAGCCATAAACCCATAAATCATTAACCCATAAACCATAAACCTATAGACCCATAAACCAAAATTCATAAACTTATGAACCATAAAATCATAAATTATAAAACCATAAACTATTAACCCATAAATCATTAACCGTAAACCCATAAATGACAAACTTATAAACTTACAAACCCTTAACCCATAACCATTAACTTCTAGACCCATAAACTATTAACCCGTAATACATTAACCCATAAACCCATGAACTATAAATCTATAAATCCATGATTCATTATTTTATGAACTCTTAAACCATCAACCCGTAAATCTATAAACCCATAAACCATAAACCCATAAACTATGAAACTATAAACCCATATACTATAAACACATATATCTCGTGCCCATAAACCCATATAAAATAAATTTATAAACCCATTAACTATAAATCCATAAATCCATAAACCATTATCTCATAAACTCATAAACCATAAACGATAAACCCATAAGCTATAAACCCATAAGTCATAAACCTATAAGCTATGAACCCATAAACCATAAACCCATAAACCATAAGCCCATAAGCCATAAACCCATGAGCCATAAACCCATGAGCCATAAGCCCATGAGCCATAAGCCCATGAGCCATAAACCCATAAACCATGAACTCATAAACCATAAACCCATAAACCATAAACCCGTATACCATAAATCCATAGACCATAAGCTTATAAATCATGAACCCATTAACAATAAATCCATAAACCATAAACCTACAAGCCATAAATTCATAAGCCATAAACCCATAAACCTATAAGTACATTATAAAACGGTACACTATATAGACCCATAGAAATTATTTTATAGTAGGATGAAATTAATGTAATTAACTATAATCATTACTTATAATATACTATAATCCTCAATATAGTTTGACTACATAGTGATTGTAAACTTTGATTATAGTAGCGCGAAAATACTATAAGAAACTATACTTCATTACTA
Source organism: Anastatus disparis (assembly GCA_017163975.1). Classification (NCBI taxonomy): domain Eukaryota; kingdom Metazoa; phylum Arthropoda; class Insecta; order Hymenoptera; family Eupelmidae; genus Anastatus; species Anastatus disparis. The sequence continues at coordinate 204,530 of JAFFSR010000080.1, forward strand.
TAGTATTAGTATAATATTTAGTACTACTGCACTAATTAGCTATAGTTTACTACGGTTATTGATTATAGTTTTTTTCTGTAAGGGTAATTATCATGGCGCATACTACGAGGTGATGCATTTCTCTTCTGGGAATTCAGTAGCAGAATGAAAAGAAAGTTAATATTTATGAGTAGAGGTGTAGTGTGTTTTACATCTCCTTAATAAAAAATCTTTTATTTTATATTTTGGTTAAGGGTATATTGGCTATACAGTCTGTGTCAAAAGTTAGTCTTTTCGATAATTGTTTATGTTTTTTTGTAGAAAGTGTTTATTAAATTTTAAGCATAGTTACCGATTAGATAATATCAAAAAAATCATTTTAAACTTTGTTTCATTCAAATATAATGAAATATTAAGTAGTTATAACATTTTGAATTTCGTAAATAAAAATTAGTATTGTTCACTCAAAAAAAGTTGAATCCATTGTTTTCATAATAAAATTTTTCACAGCATACCAGAATAAAATGGTTTTCTGAAAAATTAAATAACTTAACTTTAATCGCCTGTTGCACAAATATCCATATTAAAATACATAATAAATTTGCTAAGACTTTTTTTGCGAAAAAATAGGGTTTGGGGGGTGAAGCCCCCCACTCCACCTGTAATAAAATAATAGATATTTCTTAAAATATAAAAACGCAATAAATTCCAGAAAACCTATAAAAAAAATAAAAAATAGTGTAGTAGCACAACTTTTGAAAGTCTTTAAAAAAAATAAAAAATTTTTTTTCATACATAAACATAATTTTTGCAACCTATAAAAAGTTTCAACTAGCGAAACTCATAACAGTATCTTTTTCTCTCTATCTTTCTGTTTATCTGATATGCATTAAATATATGTTATTTGCTAACGCATATCCAGTACAATATAGATTTAAGAAAAGGATAGCGATAGTAAAGAAAGCAAGCTAGCGCACTCTGTTATATTTCATTTCCAAGAATCAACGACGTTGCAAAATTTTTTCTGGGAATAAAATATATTGAATATACACATTTTTATCTTGTAGCCTAGGCCAAGAATGTAGTATTTTGCGCTCTGTATACAGGTCGAGAAAATTCATTTAGCGTTCTATGGATAAAAATAGTACATTATGTACCAAGGGCGCAAAATGGGGGTCCGAGTGTGATTTTGTCACCCTTACTTGGCTCAGGTGCCACATCCACACGAGAGACACAAATCTCCGCCATGCTTGTAGTGCATATACTATTTTTCAACCTAAGGGCCGAGAAATGCGTATTTTCAGCTGATTTTTTCGAGCGCGAACTATAGTACATTCTGCAAAAAGTGGGCTAAAGTGTATTATTTCGGGCTATCAAAAGTAAGCCGAGAATATGTATTTCGCGCTCGGAATGTTGAAATAGTTGTTTATGTATTTTGGGCAAGCCTTGCGCGTTTACGACCTGAGGACGATATTTACATTGTGGGATAATAAAGCCGAGGCACATGAGCGAAGCGAGCGACCAAGGCTTTATTCCACGATGTAAATATCGTCCGAAGGCCGTCATCGCGCAAGGCTCGCCCAGATTGCTTAAAAAACTTTTCATCCCCGGCAAGGACGCATGAGGGTTTTTACGAGCAGATGTTTTTTTACAAATAATTTTATATTTATATAATAAAATTAAAATTATATAGTAATCTTTTTTCATTAGAATTTATTAATTTTCGATGTTAAATAAAAAAATTAACAATAAATAATAAACAAGAAATAATAAGATTAAAAAGAAATAATAACATCGACAATAAATAATAAAATTAACATTATTAAAATTATTTATAGTTAACAATATTATTGTAATTTTATAATTTTTTTTTTTATAAATATCCATTTTTTAAAGTAATAAAATTCTGTAGCACAAACTGTAGTTTGAATACTGAATACAACTGAATTTGCAGTTTTGCACTATTGATTCTTTTGTTTTTGATTTAAGTCGAAATACGATAGAGAAAAGTTGCTGCTAGGCTATAATGATCTCAATGTAACCCAGGAGCCTTATACTCCTAGGCAGTAATGACTGCTATTGCAGCCTAGGAGCTCCTAGCGTGCATATAACCTATTTATCAATTGAGGACTCTCTACACGTAAAAACCCGAATGCGTCCGCCTGGGATGAAAAAAGATTTTTTTACATAATTTAATTAATTGGACTATAGAATAGAAAATTATAAATTGAAGCGAGAATTATACAAGATGTTATGACTAGAGTTATACATTAAATAATAACTTGCAATTTGAACATTTTAATGACTTTTTTTTCTTAAAATTGAAAACTTATGATTTACTGCTCTAGAATAAAAAAAAAACTTTGAAATAACAAAGTTTTAAGATGTGTCATATTTTTAATATAATTTGATAATTTATATCAACAATATTAATCGAAGTAATATAATTATTTAGTCCTGTAAAAATTAAAGACTAAAAAAATAAAAAAAAATAAGAGAAATAAATATGATATCACATGCTGTTCAAAAACGGATATAAAATAAACAGTTTGGCATAGGTATGACACTTTTATTTAATGAAAAAGAGACAATTTTTTTTATAATTCTGTTATTCAATCAGACCTTGGTAGAAATCTGTCGATATTTTCTAGCTTGTAATATAGAAAATAACTAGATTCGTTAGATAGAATTAATTCGATAATTCATACAAGTTCTGGTTAAAATCCCAGTAAGAATGTGTGTATATAACCAATACATATATGTCGTCTTGAATGCGCGCGCACACTTTTTATCCTCTTGCTCATAGCTTACGTTTGCATATACACTGAAAGACTTAGAGAGTTGTATTCACTCCCTATCGGCGTAAATCCAACTCTCAGTAGAGGAGTAGAGGGGTAGGAGTTACATTAACGCTGCCTTGGAGAGTAGAAGATACTCCCCAACTTTTAAAGTATGATTTACTTGAAATCAACGATGTGAGCTCAATTATTTTAGCTTAGAAAAGTTTACATGACGTAACACTACAAGTAGAATCTTTATTTAAGACTATTAATTAAACTATACTACGTAAAATTTTGCGTGATTAAAAAATCCTAACCTTTAATTTCAGGGGCTTATATTAGGAATAACAACCCATAAACAATTAATATATTGCTTGTTTGTAGGTTACTTTTTACAATTATTTCTCAATATAGTTTTGTAAATACATTAAATACAAATTCCGCTCGTAAACTTACATTTTGCATAATTTCCTAAACTAAAATACTTGTGTTTACATCGCGAATCGCAAGTAAATCATACTTTAAAAGTTGGGGAGTATCTTCTACTCTCCAAGGCAGCGTTAATGTAACTCCTACCCCTCTACTCCCCTACTGAGAGTTGGATTTACGCCGATAGGGAGTGAATACAACTCTCTAAGTCTTTCAGTGTACGTAAAGCTGAACGTCGCTTTCTTATGTTAACATCAAAATGTATCATGGGTAACAAGAAATATTCTGGAGCATATATAATTAAAAAAATTTTAAAAAAAAGTGAAATTTGTTAAATGAATATAATAGTTTCAAAGAATAAAGAAAAAAATGAGTGGAAAAAAATAAAAAATTTTCTATACTTGAAGCGTATAGCTGCAAAAGTAGTTATCTCCAAAAAAATTTTTTTCAAGAAATAACATTTTCTGCTGTACTTATACTTAAAAGTCAGTGTATTTTGCAATACACCATATTTTTTTCATTTCATAAAAAAAGACTATACCTTTATTTTGGTCCCATATGATTTTTTCATGATAAATTTCAATGTTCTGTATACGAAAATGCAATAAAAATGAATTCGGAAAAAATGGAGATAGCCACCTTTGCAGCTACACGCTTCACTTATGATCATGCACAAATACATGTGTTATTCTATATGTTTGGAATACAATTTTTCTCCTTACCTGAATTTCACCTAGAAATTCATGCAAAATACATGTCGTCATTCATAGTATTTCTGGTCGGATTCATAACTTAGATTCTTCCGATATTATAAAATTCTGGTTGAAATTTAGGTGAAAACTAAGTAACAATTCTACCAGAGAATCGTTTTTTCAAAATCAAATGATTTTGAAGAAGATGATCTAAAATGTTATGGAAGCTGATAAAGAATATGTGACTGATTCCATTCAGATTCATGCAGGCCGTCACTGGTCGAATTTTTTTTTCTCTTCTAAGTGATAAAAAATTCACCTCATAAAACGCATGAAAATATGTTTTTTCCTCGCTACAGCGTATTTAGTGTTGGGTGTAAAAATGAAAATTAAAAAATTAAAAATGAACCTCAATATCCAAATTGCCACAGCTCCGTCAATTTTTTATCTTTTTAGACGTTCTTTTGACGAAACTTTGCGTAATTCTGTCTAGTTTTAAATGCAATCTCGATTTTTGCGATACGAGTTGATCTTTCTGAGTTATTCATGAAAAACTGAAGAAGCAATTTTTATTCAAACGCAATTTTCTCAAAAACTATATTTTTTTTGTTGAAATTTTTATGTTTTTATACATAAAAAATACTAACTTTTAGGATAGGTAAGAATATGCCATTTTGCCTTATTTTTTTTAAACAGATTTTAAAAAGTTTTTTTTATATTTTCCATTTTAAAGCATTGATACCATGGTGCATCATGCCATTTTTCAACTATTATGTCTTTTTACAATTTGTTTATGCTTTTATCAAAAATATTAACAAAAATCTTTGAATTAAACCCTTGATAACATTTTTTTATCAATTAGAACCAAAGTTATGATGATTTTAAGTTTATAAAAATAGAAATATTTGTGTTGATAATTAAAATTTTTTATTCAGTTTGAATTTTGCGCTAACAATTTAAATTTACTTTGTAGGGAGTGACATATGCCACCGCCAGATGGCGACGATTCACTTTTTGCATTCTCATTAACGACTCGACCCATTCAAGCATATAAGACAAGTAATGCAATAAACGCAAAGACACAAATCGTTTAGTTGATGGGGTATAACCCACTTTAGCCTTAAGGCATAGAATATTGATTTACTAATTTTTGTTTTAATTTCAAGATTTTCTTCTATAAATAATTGATATATTTTTTTATGCTTCGCGTAAGAAAGCGTTTACCTTTTTTAGTTTTTATACCATTTTCTTCAACAGATATTGTGTCACTTTTATTTGCACTTTGACGAGAACAATTGAAATCATCGTTCATATAATAATTATTGGCTCTCATTATAATTTCATTATCCAACGAATGGCCATAATAGTTATTAGGCTTTTTGTAAATATCTTTATTATTTACCAATGATCTTGCTTGATCAATTGTATAAACTAGTGATGGGATTATTTTCGGATTTTTTGACTATTTGAATTATTTGAGTAAACGGATAATACTATCCGTGATGAAATAATCCGGATAGTCAAAAAATATTCGAATGATCAAAAAGTATTCGGATAATCGAAAAATATTCGGATAATAATTTTAATCGAATAATTCAATTGTGTGTGTGTGCGATTGCGTGCGTGCGCGTGTACGGTTGTGTGGGTGTGTGGGTGTGTGAGTATGTGAGTGTGTGGATGTGTGGATGTGTGTACCGTTAATTCTTTGAAGTTCGAATGATTAGACTCGATTATTTAGTATTCGAATAGTCATTATTTGTATACTGATTATTCGAATATAAAATCCGAATAGTCACTATCCGGATTACGGACACCTTTTGAATAAAAGAATTCATTATTCAAATAATTTTTATCCGGATAGTCCCACCCCAAATATAAACAGTTACATTTGATAAAACTGATTATAAATAATTTTTGGAAATGTTGCTTGGTATAAGACTTAATAACCGCACTTTCTTTAAAAAAACTTGAACAAGTATCTAAAGCAATTTTAATACTTTCGAGCCATTCATCACATGTTTCACATTCGTTATTTTCATTTAATGTGGGCAAATCCGTTTTATCGTAGACTTTTATAATTTTACTTGCTATTTGTGAATCAAATGCATCGTTTATTTGTTTTCTTTTTCGGAGAGCACAGGATTTTCGCATTTATATTTATATTCTGAGGCATTTTGATTGGTGAAATTTTTAATTCCAAATTACTTGAAGTTTGATTGAACTGCTCTACCACAGCCTTACTATAAAAAACTTCTTCCAAAGATTGTTGACTGTTTGCGGTAGATGAAAAAGGTGTATTTTCACTTCATCTAAAAATATTCTTTAACATGGAGGACATACTTTATTCTTTCTAGAAAAAGAAGTATTTAGATACAAGCGTTTCAAAGACTCCGTTAGATCACCTAATTCTCTAAACGGATTTCTGGAACAATCGAAAATAACTTTTTTGTGCCTTTCTTTCAAATCCTTGCACTTAGTCTTAACAACGAGTGATTCCATTATTATTAATTAGTTCTTCGACAGAGCAAAAAAAAAATTTTTGTTAGACAATTTTATTTTTGATCTTACTTGTCTTATATGCTTGAATGCTTCAAGTCGTTAATGAGAATGCAAAAAGTGAATCGTCGCCATCAGGCGGTGGCATATGTCACTTCCTACAAAGTTAATTTAAATTGTTGGCGCAAAATTCAAACTAAATAAAAAATTTTAATTATCAACAAAAAAAATTTCTATTTTTATAAACTTAAAATCATCATAACTTCCATAGGTTCTATTTGATAAATAAAAGAAGAAATAGAAATCTTCATAGGTTCTAATTGATAAAAAAATTTGATCACGGGTTAAATTCAAAGATTTTTGTTAATATTTTTGATAAAGTAATAAATAAAAGCATAAACAAATTATAAAAAGATGTAATAGTTGGAAAAATGGCATGATGCGCCATGGTATCAATGCTTTAAAATGGAAAATATAAAAAAAAAAGTTTAAAAATCTGTTTAAAAAAATAAGGCAAAATGGCATATTCTTACCTATCCTAAAAGTTAGTATTTTTTATGTATAAAAACATAAAAATTTCAACAAAAAAAATATAGTTTTTGAGAAAATTGCGTTTGAATAAAAATTGCTTTTTCGAATTTTCATGAATAACTCAGAAAGATCAACTCATATCGCAAAAATCGAAACGACATTTAAGACTAAACTAAATTTCTCACATTTTCATTAAAAGAACGTCCAAAAAGGTAAAAAATTGACGGAGCTGCGGTAATTTGAAAATGGAGGTTCATTTTTAATTTTTCAATTTTCATTTTTACACCCAACACTAAATACGCTGTAGCGAGGAAAAAACATATTTTCATGCATTTTATGAGGTGAGTTTTATCTTTATATACATATTGGAAGGTATTTTTATCACTTAGAAGAGAAAAAAAATTCGATCAGTGACGGCCTGCATGAATCTGAATGGAATCAGTCATATACATTTTGAATGTAGCTATCCTATTAAACATATTTACTATAGGATATGGCTGTTCTAATAATTGAGATTAATTCAAGAATCTTAAGGTATGTAAGTGTCCTTAGAAATAAATTAGAGTAAGGTGAGATTGAATAACACAAGATAATAATAAACTCAATAATTGTTTGAGAGGATTTGTTGGAAATGATTAGAGGTAAGAAGTGTTAACAATGATGTAAATATGATTTTGCCTTATAAGACTAAAAAGTAGTCAAATACCTGCATTAAGTATGCAAATACATTTAATATTAAAGAAGAAATATCACTAACAGCAATTTAGGATGTCAGTAGTATATCAGGTGGTAATCGACAATATCGATTTTTCCTCCTCCCCTCCCTTGTCTGGGTCTGTACTCTATATCAGACCCAGACAGGGGGATGAAAAGAGGGGGAAAATCGATATTTCCTCCTCCCCTCCCTTGTCTGGGTCTGTACTCCATATCAGACCCAGACAGGGGGATGAAAAGAGGGGGAAAATCGATATTGACGTCTCTTCATACCACTCTAAAATTAAATATTAGTTGTCCAAGGAAGCTATGCTATATATGGACATTTTAATTTTTATAAACGAAATTAGTAAATATTCAATTCAAAACAAATTTTTAATTAAATTTAGTAATAGCTACTAAATCATATTTGAATAAAACGTACGAAGAGATTCTATCTCAATAAATTTTTTTAAGGTTAGAATCTCTTATTGTCCTATGCATAACATATTTTTATTACTAAATATCTTTAAATATACCCACATAGTATGAAACCTTGCTGCAAGGTTGCTGCAAGGTTGCATGCAAGATTGGAAAGGTTGTTGCAAGGTTTCAGTGGAAGGTTGCCGCAACCTTTTTATGTCCCTTGCACATACCTTGCAGCAATGTTTTATGAAATCCTGCTGTGAAGTTTCTACATTACATTGTGGCAAACTTCTAATGAAAGATTGCTGTAAGATTGCTATGAAAGGTTCTTGTAAGATTATAATGGAAGGTTTCTGCGAGATTTCATTAGAAGCTTACTGCAAAGTTTTTTTGGAAGGTTGCCGACACCTTTTTATGTCCCTTGCACATACCTTGCAGCAATGTTGAATGAAATCTTGCTGTGAAGTTTCTACAAAACATTGCGGCAAACTTCCAATGAAAGATTGCTGCAAGATTGTTATGAAAGGTTCTTGTAAGATTATAATTAAAGGTTTCTGCAAGATTTATAGAAATTCATTTGATACCTAATATTTCTTTAAACAATACTTAGTAATAATATCTAAGTAACAATTATATGATAGTTATTACTGAATATAATAAACAAGTAATATATATTTAACTAGAAAAATAAATAAATACAACAGATTTTTTCTTTATTTTTGGCAAATTTCGGTTTTCTTTTTTTAAAGCAGATATAAATGCGTAAAACATTTTCTTTTTAGAAAAATAGTAAAAAGACTACAGTAACTAAGAAATTTCACTAAGAAAAATAATTTTTTGAAACCTTACTGCAAGGTTGCAGCAAGATTATCTTCGAAAAGTTTTAATACAAGATTGCTGCAAGGTTGCAGCAAGGTTTGAGTGTTTCTTATATTTGAAATATTGCTGCAAGCTTGCGATAAATTCTTACTGGAATATTTTATTGTAATCATGCAGCAACCTTTCGTGAAATGATTTTTTCAAACTTTACTGCAAGGTTGCAGCAAGGTTGTCTTCGAAAGGTTTTAATGCAAGATTGCTGCAAGGTTGCAGCACGGTTACAATGTTTCTTATATTTGAAATATTGCTGCAAGCTTGCGGTAAATCTTTGCTGGAATATTTTATTGTAATCTTGCAGCAATCTTTCGTGAAATGATTTTTTGAAACCTTATTGCAAGATTGTAGCAACGTTGTCTTCGAAGGTGTCAATGGGAGATTGCTGCAAGGTTGGAGCCAGGCTTCAGTGTTTCTTATATATGAAATATTGCTGCAAGGTTACAATAAGACTTTGCAGCAATATTTTATTGTAATCTCGCATTATAAGTTGCACTGCAACTTTACATGCTGTGTGGGTAATGAAATATTCTCCAAGACAATTATTTATCATTTACTTTTTCATTATAATGAATGTCAATTTCTTTCTTTAAAGATATATTAAATCACAAGAACTCGGGCATCGCGACCGTTAACCATTCATATGGTATTTTATTTAGTTCATTATTAGTTTTATTCTCACTTGAATTTAAAAATTTCTTATCTTTATTTAGAATATCATTTGAAACTTTATTATTTAGATTTACACTACCGGTCAATCGCTTTTGTCTACCCTAGAATAAAATTTATTGAATTAAAAAGTTTTATATCTTCGGAACTAATGATCGCATCTTCAAAATCCAAACGGCGTTTGAAAGATTGGTAAAAAATCTTTGAAATCAAGTAAGTCCGGTATGAAAAAAGTCATTTTCCAATTGCTTTTACCAATGTAAAAAAAAAGTTTTTTACTATTTTTTTTGCCCACATAAAAGTGAATGTCATTTTTATGGAAATTATGATATGAAAAAAAAATCAAATGGATTTTAAAACTCTAAAAGTCCTCTTTAAAATGAGCTAAGTAAAATGTTTCTATGACTTTTTTAACCACAGTTATGTTGATTTTTCGAAAAACAGACCTATTTTTTCAATCATGATTATCTCAAACTAAGAAAGTGTCACGGTATTCTACCGCGTTCGAATCTTGCGCACTTAGGTAAAATTAAAAGGCAACTGTATAAAATTTCTATAGATTCGACTTTATAAAATACTAAATCTTTACAAAGTTTTCATAAAATTACTCTAAAAATAACTTATAATATACTTTAAATATACTTTATAAATTATACTTATGTATATTTACTCGTATAAAGTTTATAAATACTTTGTAAATAGTTTTTCAGTACAATCATTGATGCTTATACCGAAAAGACTCTAGGCAATAATGTCTCTTGCTACTTTCTAGAAAGTGTTTCGCTACTAAGTGGATAAGGATTTCGCTACTAACTAGGAGAGTGTCACACCTTCGGATCACGGATTTTGCTGAAACTTCGGGATAAGTTTGCAGATGATAAAATATGCTAAAAGTTAAAGTTATAGTCACAAACACACAATATTCCCCTAGTTACAGGCAATTAAAGAAAATCACTAAAAAAGTTACTAGATTTTTAAACGCATATAGTTCTTTAGCATTAATAGCTACAAGCTTGGAACTTTTTTATATTAAAGCTGAGCTTAAATCCTTTCGAAACAGTAGTTACGGAATATCAAAATATTATTTTTTCCCCAAGTTATAGCATAATAAAGATTGGACTGAATTTCAGATTTTATTATTAATTAATGTTTTAAAAAGAAAAATCATGTCCAATCTCTATTACGCTATAACTTGGGGAAAAAATAATATTTTGATATGCTATAACTACTGTTTTGGAAAGATTGGAGCTTAGCTTTCGTTTACAAAAAGTTTCAAGCTTCTAGCTATCAATGCTAAAGAACTATATGCGTTCAAAAATCTAGTAACTTTTTTAGTGATTTTCTTTAATTGCCTGTAACTAGGGGAATATTGTGTGTTTGTGACTATAACTTTAACTTTTAGCATATTTTATCATCTGCAAACTTATCTCGAAGTTTAGGGAAATACGTAATCCGAAGGTGTAACACTCTCCTAGTAAGTGGATAAGGTGATTAAAGAGAACGATACTTAAGGGAACATCAAGTGCACCAACTCACATAATTAACTATAAGCCATTTTTACGTGTTGCTCTGTCCGAAGCTAAACTCTTACTGAAAATTGGAAAAGAACATTTTACCCTACCATGCATATGACAAATAAGAATGTAGAGGGGTAAATACTTTGATAATAAAATAGTAGCCACAGACTAGCTGCACTTCTAGTACAAACAATCATCATATAGGTGGTAGATAAGTTGATACAGACCTGGTGTACTTTTGAAAAAATATATATACATCGCCCATTCTCTGTGAAATTAGTGGACAAAAAATTTTCTTTTTTGTATTCTGGACCATTCAGAATTTTTTTAGATATTTTAGGGACTAGTTTCTGAGCTACAAAGCTTCAAAGTTGGGCTAAAATCATATTTTTGACATTTTTTACTATTTTCAGGCTTAAATCACTCATTTGGGTTGCATTTAAGGAATACATTACTAAGAAACTTTTTTCTTTAATGTATTCTAGATTTTCAGAAAAAAGATATTCCAATGTGCTAATGTAGCTATCCGCTGAGCTAAAACTATTTAAATCACTGAAATACAAGTTTTGGGTTTTCGAACCAAGATATCTGGTCAGGGGAATTCATCGGAGTAGGTTATACATGTACAAATATACCTTAAAAATTTCTGAGTGGTGCGGCTTCTTGTTTTTTTTAAAACAATGCAAATCCAACTAAAAATTATGAAAAATGTGATTTTTAGCTACAGTTACTCATTTAAATGTCAACTTGCACTTATCTGTTGCAGATATCCCTTTGTAAGCATTCATAAAAATAGTTGTAAACTTAATAAATATTTAAAAATATGGAAAAATATCTTCTGAAAGGTTCAGAGTGGACCAAACCTTTGATATATGCCTATAACTTTTTTCTAAGATGTATCAGTTACACGATCAAAAACTAAAAATGCAGTTCTACCTATATGTCAGAACTTTTTGTGTTAATTTATGAGAATCTTGTTGATTATTAGGTAATTCAAGTCCAACTGATTTCATCCACTGTGATATTGATTTCAAAATTGCACTATACTGATCTTCAACGAACTGACCAAGAGAGGCTACGAGCTTTGGGTCTCAGATCCTGCTGGAACTTTATGATAAGTTTTGGTTTGATATAACTAAAAGAAAGCTATAGCCTCAGAGTCTAACGCTGAGTAGTTTCCAAGTTAGAGCACATCACTTATGATTTTTACATTATTTGTTGGCAAATTTTTGTAAAAAATTTGCCAACAGAATCATCATGTAAAAATCATGTAAGTTATCATATAAATCATTGTGTCATATTTGTAAAGTTATTTAATAATTTGTCTAGAAAGTAAACTGTCAGGTAACTCGACAATGTTATTAAACTTTCTTGTTTAAAAATTTTGCATGAAATTGAATCTGTTATTTTATTAATAAATTATGTTGATTTCAGGTATAAGAAGAATAGCAAGAAAATAAATTACATTTAAAGACTTTTTAGTATCAAAGTGAAAAATTTTTGTTCAAGGGTTTGTTGAAAATTTTAAAAAATATGAAATAAGTCATCTGCTCTAACTTAGAAACTAAAACTTATCATAAAGTTCCAGCCAGATCTGAGACCCAAAGCTCGTAGCCCCTTCTGGTGAGATACAGAGAGACACGAGTTCAGTTATATATCACTGACAATAAGATAAATTAAATTAAATAATAATATATATCAATCTCTATGATATGTTGATTGTAAATATTTATTCAAATTAATTCCAAGTTTCTATACACAATTACATTTAATTATTGCTATCATATCATGAGATTCAATGACAAATTGTCTGAAAATGTAAATTATGATAATCAATTTTCATAGAATTTTGTTTGTTACTAATATAAAAATAATAAAACACATTTAAAAAATATAACAAGGATTAGAATTAATGATTTTCTGAAACTAAACTTAATAATATACATCAGTATAGATACTTTAATCTTAACCAATCTCATTGAATGGAATTTATATTTTGAAAGTATCTATACTGATGTATATTATTAAGTTTAGTTTTAGAAAATCATTAATTCTAATCCTTGTTATATTTTTTAAATGTAATTTATTATTTTTATATTAGTAACAAACAAAATTCTATGAAAATTGATTATCATAATTTATATTTTCAGACAATTTGTCATTGAATCTCATGATATGATAGCAATAATTAAATTTAATTGTGTATAGGAACTTGGAATTAATTTGAATAAATATTTACAATCAACATATCATAGAGATTGATATATATTATTATTTAATTTAATTTATCTTATTGTCAGTGATATATAACTGAACTCGTGTCTCTTTGTATCTCACCGGGAGGGGCTACAAGCTTTGGGTCTTAGATCTGGCTGAAACTTTATGATAAGTTTTAGTTCGTTATAACTAGAAAAAAGCTCCAGCCTCAGAGTCTAACGCTGAGCAGTTTCCTAGTTAGAGCAGCTGACTTATTTTATATTTTTTAAAATTTTTAACAAACTCTTGAACAAAAATTTTTCACTTTGATACTAAAAAGTCTTTAAATGTAATTTATTTTCTTGCTATTCTTCTTATACCTGAAATCAACATAATTTATTAATAAAATAACAGATTCAATTTCGTGCAAGAAAGTTTAATAAAATGGTCGAGTTACCTGACAGTTTACTTTCTAGACAAATTATTAAATAACTTTACAAACATGACACAATGATTTATATAATAACTTGCATGATTTTTACATGATGATTCTGTTGGCAAATTTTTTACAAAAATTTCCCAACAAACAATGTAAAAATCATGTAAGCTATTATTATATGAATCATTGTGTCAATCATGTACAGTTATTTAATAATTAATAAGAAGAAGAATAGCAAGAAAATAAATTACATTTAAAGACTTTTTAGTATCAAAGTGAAAAATTTTTGTTTAAGAGTTGGTTGAAAATTTAAAAAAATATGAAATAAGTGATGTGCTCTAACTTGGAAACTGCTCAGCATTAGACTCTAAGGCTATAGCTTTCTTTTAGTCATATCATACCAAAACTTATCATAAAGATCCAGCAGGATCTAAGACCCAAAGCTTGTAGCCTTTCTTGGTCAGTTCGTTGAAGATCAGTATAGTGCAATTTTGAAATCAATATCACAGTGGATGAAATCAGTTGGACTTGAATTACCTAATAATCAACAAGATTCTCATGAATTAACACAAAAAGTTCTGACATGTAGGTAGAACTGCATTTTTAGTTTTTGATCGTGTAACTGATACATCTTAGAAAAAGGTTATAGGCATATATCAAAGGTTTGGTCCACTCTGAACCTTTCAGAAGATATTTTTCCATATTTTTAAATATTTGTTAAGTTTACAACTATTTTTATGAATGCTTACAAAGGGACATCTGCAACAGATAAGTGCAAGTTGACATTTAAGGGAGTACCCTTGGTAATAGAATTTAAATTGAGAATCTTTTGATAATTGACATACAGGCGTATTTAGGTGTAATAAAGCTATGGTTAAAATTTCGTGACCCTTCAGAGCTTCAAACATGAGAAATTGCAGTTTGAAAATAACATGTGATCTTATGGGGGGATACACATTTTGCCTTCTTTTGTAATTATGCAAAATGAAAAAATTCTGAAAAAATTCTATAATATGTAGAAATTTATTCCGGACCTATATCATTTTTAAAAAGTATCATTCAGAGTCTGTATGAAGAGCAAAAAATTATTTTCTCTCGTAACCTTACAATTAACGGTAATCATTTTGACACATGGCAACGTTGCGTTTTCTTTACGAACTTTGGTAAGGCGCGAATCCTGAATACCACAGTGCATCGTTTTCAATAAGAAAAAAGTTTGAATAAAAAAACATTATCCTCAAAAATTAATACGCAAAAATGTAAGTCATAATAAGTTTATTATTGTATATATTTTTTTTATTTTTTATCTAACGTCGCTGTATTTATGCAATCATTGCAATACTAATTAGCAACGGAGGTCTTCAGTATGTTTGTCCTGCCAAAGGTCTAAATTTTAATTAATTTTTAATTTAAAAGTTTATATAAACTCTAATAAGAAAAGTTTTTTTAATAGATATAACTTTCTCAATCATTTTAAAATTAATTATTAAACTATTGAAAGTATAAGAATTTTTCGTTATCGTGAGAATAAATAGTAATGTGTCAGTGTCGTGCATTTGTTACAATAGTTACATAATGTATTTCACCTTCCGTGGATAATGTAAAATTTTGATACACCGTGGGTATTATAAGTCCTAAAAGTTCTATAAATTTTTTTTCCTGAGAAAAAATCATAAAAAAATTCTGGGAAAATTCTAAAATACTTTTATATCCTTTTTTATGATTCAATAATATATTGATATATTTATTATAATATAAATTTTATAAAACAATATTTAATTCTAGAGTTTTAGGGACGTTGCCAAATCCATAACTGTCAATGATAAGTTCTACTGCTTTCTTAACTGACTAACTTCGTATCGAGGATACTCCCTTAAATGAGTAACTGTAGCTAGAAATCACATTTTTCATGATTTTTAGTTGGATTTGCATTGTTTTAAAAAAAACAAGAAGCCGCACCACTCTGAAATTTTTAAGGTATACTTGTACATGTATAACCTACTCCGATGATCTTCCCTGACCAGATATCTTGGTTCGAAAACCCAAAACTTGTATTTCAATGATTTAAATAGTTTTAGCTCAGCGGATAGCTACATTAGCACATTGGAATAACTTTTTTCTGAAAATCAAGAATACATTAAAGAAAAAAGTTTCTTAGTAATGTATTCCTTAAATGCAACCCAAATGAGTGATTTAAGCCTGAAAATAGTCAAAAATGTCGAAAATATGATTTTAGCCCAACTTTGAAGCTTTGTAGCTCTGAAACTAGTCCCTAAAAATATCTAAAAAAATTCTGAGTGCTCCAGAATACAAAAAAGAAGCATTTTACAAATTGTTAGCGAAAAAAATTTTTTGTCCACTAATTTCACAGAGAATGGGCGATATATATATATATATATATATATATATATATATATATATATATATATATATATATATATATATATATATATATATATATATATACAGGGTAATTGGATAACATCGGTACATATATATATCGCTGGATTCAGCGCAATGAGCTGATCCTGAAATACATAATATAAAATTTTTTTAAATTCTACTAATATATTGTCTATATATTCGCAACGTGTTGGTAAAATTTTCTCTAATATCTCCAATATATTAGCAATATATTGGTCAAATTTAAAATACATTCTTATTATTTTTTTCGGAGTCAGCTTATTGCGCTGAATCCAATGATATAAATATGTATCAATGTTATCCAATCACCATGTATATATATATATATATATATATATTATACAGTTGTAAGGAAAATTTTTACGATCAAGTTCCTACTTTTCTCTTCTTTTTCTCTTCTCTTTACCGTACTTTGATACTCATTTTTTCCCCTTTTTTTTACGTTATTTTACATTATTTTTGTCTTTTTCTTTTCTTTTCTTTTTCTCTTCCTCTTCTCTTCATTTTCTCCTCCTCACCTCTTTATTTCCTCCTCCCTCACTCCTCCTTAAAAAATCCTCAACTTTTTTCCGTTATTTCTACGTTATTTTATGTAATTTTAATTCCTTCTCAGGTAATCCATTAGAAAGCCTCAAATTTTTCCCTGTTTTTTTAACATTATTTTACGTGATTTTAGCTCTTCCTGAGCTCATCTTCCTTATTCCTCAAATCATATTAACTTATATCAAGACATTTAATTAAATCGTGACTAACCTTTTCATTAAATTAAAAAAACCATTACCAGTTCATTTACTGATAAAATTTTATAGATAAATGCTATTGTCTAAGCTACTGAAGCTAAAGGGTAATCATATAGAATTTAATTAGAACAAAAATTCAATTTATATTAAAACATTCAATAATTTTTTTAATAAAAAACAATTAATAAATGAACTATTTACGTTTTATCTATATATATATATATATATATATATATATATATATATATATATATATATATATATATATAAATATATATATATATATAAAAAAAGGTAAAAGAAGATAAGACAAATTTCTTTGGTATGAAAGAGAGTATGCATTACATAAAAATATTGATTAGAACTTAGCTATTATTTTTTTAAACAAATGCTACCTTGCCAATTAGAATAAAAATTCAATTTAAATTCAAATAAAGAATAATTTTAATAATAATAAACAATTTGTTAATGACGTATTAACTTAAATCATAACTCTTAATTAGGTCTAGACTAATATTTTCATTAAAATGGAAAAAAATAATATCAGTTCATGTATTTAAAAAAATATATCATCAGTTCATTCATTAATTAACTTTTGTAGATAAATGCTATTGCTTAAGCTATTGAAGCTGAAGGATAATCATATAGATTTCAATTAGAATAAAAATTAAATTTATATTTCAATATTGAATAATTTTTTGAATAAACAATTAGGTAATTCATAAATGACTTGCATATTTTAATTTATAATATTCATCCCTTGCAATGTAATATATTTTTCATCCTATTTCTATTTTATCCTTAGTAGAAAAAAATACATAAATTTTCAATAAAAAAATTACTATATTCATATATTTATTTATTTGTAATAATAGTGTATTTATATATTTATTTGAATATATCTTATAGTTACTAATCTTTGTTATTAGGAATCATTTGTATGTCACACTGTGCACGAATATGCAATGATGTAACGGCGAGGAATCGTCTTTATTGTTATTAATATCAATCTTTTAACAATATATTTTTGTATTTGTTTACACTTAAATGATTTAAATGTTTATAAAGTTATTTATTAATGGAAGTATTAAGATTTCCATTTCAATCAAAATTTAATTAGAGTAAAATTATTAATATTAAATATGGTAGGTTACTGGATTAACTGATAAAAGAAACTTGATTTTAATATTTTACGAGCATAATTTACCCCGCCCCTAACGTCGCTCGGCTAAATTTTTATATATTTTTTGAATATGTATAAATTAGCCAATTTAAAAGTCAAAAAAATTGCCTGAATTTATAAATTTTCATATTGTAGTTCTGTTTAAAATTTAGTTTTTATATACTTGAAAAAAAAATTAAGTAGTAACGTAATTACAGAGAGATGGAAACGGAGAGATGGAGACAGAGAAACGGAGACAAAGAAATGGAGACGAAAAGACGAAGTAAACGAAGACGAAGAAACGGAGCCGGAGACGGAGAGACGGTGATCGAGAAACGCAGACAGAGACCGAGAGATGGATATGGACAGACGGAGACGGAGAGACGGAGAGACGGATACGGAGAGACTATGACGAAGACGGAGCCGGGGTGACGGATATTGTGTATGTGTGTATGTATATATGAGTAAGCTTATGTGTATGGATAATTGTATATTATATGTGTGTATGTATGTATGCGCCAATAATGCAAAAGATATTCACGTAAAAAAAAACGTCTTTATTCTTCACTTTAATATAGTGAAATAATGATATATATATATATATATATATATATATATATATATATATATATATGTATATAAATATATATATACATACATATATATAAGTAGTAATGTAACTACGGAGAGACGGAGACAAAGAGACGGAGAGACGGAGACAAAGAGACGGAGAAACGAAGATAAAAAAACGGAGATGGAGACACGGAGACGAAGAGACGGAGATACGGGGACAGAAAGACGGAGAAATGGAGACGGAGACATGGAGTTGGAGAGACGGAGTCGGAGACGGAGTAACGGATATTGTGTATGTGTATATGTGTGTTACGTCATAAACGTATCGTTTTTATTAACATTGGTAAATCAAATTCCTTAGTTATTGAACAGTCGCATTATTTCATTATTAAGCGAAATTAAGTAGATCATAAGAAAAGAATCGAAACGTATGTTTCGAAATTTCAAAATGAATTTAACAAATCCTAAAAACATTACGAAGCATATTATCAAAATTTAAGAAAATTTATAAATGAAAATTGATGAAAAAGACTATAAATCTCATAAACAAATATGAGTATAAAAACCAAATGAAACAAATGATATTGGGAATATTACCCCGGGTGTCTTATTGGTAATACGTTTACACTGCCCGTCAAGTTTTATATTTCAAAGCAATTGCAATTTCTAAATATACATATATCAATTATTAAAATATATACGCGCATAAAAATCAATTATATTAAAAGTGTTAAAAGATATCAATAAACCTCGAGGATCTATTTACATATTGTGCCTATTCATTTGTCTGCCCATACCTAGCACCAATCTACTGAAAAATATTACAAGGTAAGAATATATAATTATTCAATAAACTCTTTATTTTCAAGAATCAAGTTTATCCTTTAATAATATCCAATCGTGAGAGCGATTTTGTTCAATTAAATATTGGTGGAGTTTTTCCACCACTAGATTCATACATCTTTATCTTTATACATTTTATAAATAAATTCAATATTTTAAACGTGCATAATTTATATATATTTAATACAATTAATTAATATGATTAAATAACATATACACTTTTATGTATCCACAAATATTTAGTCCTGGTGCAAGCCAGGACTTAACATGTGTATGTGTATGTATGTGTATGTGTGTGTATGTATATGTTTGTGTATGTATGCGTATGTGTATGTATATGTATGTGTATGTATGCGTATGTGTATGTATATGTATATGTATGTATGCGTATGTGTATGTATTTGTATGTGTGTATGTTAAAGGTGCACGTGTGTATGTGTGTGTGTATGTGTGTGCGTGTATGTGTGTATGTGTATGTCTGTATGTGTATTTGTATGTGTGCATGTGTATGTGTGTATGGGTATGTATGTGTATGTGTGTATAAGTATGTGTGTATGTGTATGTGTGTATGTGTGTATCTGTATGTGTGTATCTGTATGTGTGTGTGTGTGTGTGTGTATGTGTATGTGTGTATGTGTATGTGTATGTATGTATGTGTATGTGTGTATGTTAGAGGTGCACGTGTGTATGTGTATGTATGTATGTGACAATAATGCAAAAGATATAATTAATTCTTTACTTTAATATAATGAAATAATAATATATGTATGAGTAGTAATGTAATTACGGAAAAACGGAGACGGAGACGGAGAAACGGAGACGGAGAAACGAAGACGGAAAAACAAATACGGAGAGACGGAGAAACGGAGACGGAGACATGGAGTTGGAGAGACGGAGACGGAGAGATGATGACGGAGATGGAGTGATGGATATTGTGTATGTGTATATGTGTGTATGTGTATGTGTGCATGTATATGTGTTTATGTGTATGTGTGTATGTCTATGTTAAAGGTGAATGTGTGTATGTTAAAGGTGCACGTGTATATGTGTATGTATGCATGTGACAATAACGCAAAAGATATTCACGTAAGAAAAATAAAGTCATAATTCTTCACTTTAGTATAATAGTAGTAATAGTAATAATTTGAATTGATTATTTTATTAAGCACATATTCTTTCCGTAACAAAGACAAAATTTTCCTATTAAAATGGGTCCAATCTAAATATATTTTCGAATAGCATGATAATACGATTCGATTTCAAGAGATATATAAGTACCGATGGTATAAGTTTATTATTCCATATACTGGTAAGGGTAGTTAATTTAAAATTTAATTAAATAGAAATTGTTACTTTCATAAAATATTCATTGATGCATACATTTTAATTCTAATTTATTAAAATTATTAAAATTATAGTGTAAAGAATAGTTTTTAGAATTATTAATCGCGTCGTATCCCTACATATATACCTCGGTATTTAAAAATATAGAAATATATAGAAATATATTTATAATGAAAAAATTTATAGATTTAATGATTTAAGTAAATGATGAATAATTTATCAATGCTATAGACATTAATGAAATCTTAGTATTTGAGATCTTATACTTATTATTGATGCATAAAATTCTACATTTATACGACAATTGTATTTTTTAAGTAATGTTGAATTATATGGTACTAACATTGAGTTATAAAGTTTTATTTGTTGTTCATCAATTTTTTTATTATAATTATAGTTTTTTGATTTACTATTTTTTCTTTTGCATTTTGGGAAACCATTATCTTCAAAAATAATTAAATTACAAAACGTATTCGAAAAATGTTTTTTAAATTTACTATTACTTAAATCATAACAAAGTGTATCTGAACCATGTAACAAATATTTTAACATAAATAAATTTTTTTCTACGTAAATTAAATTAAATATTGGGGGTTGGCGAGCGGAGGGAGCAGGGGGTACCCCCCTAGTATATACATATATATATATATATATATATATATATATATATATGATGGTACCAGCAGACCAGGTGATCATTGAAAAATATATACTATTATTTGGAGGGTAGTTATAATGTTATTATGGATGGGTAGGATGGGAGGGGGAAATAAAGGGAAGTAAATAATTATAAACCTATTTTTATGCACACAAAATTAAATTTATTCAAATATAAATTCCAAAATTGACATTGATTATACATAAATCTAAAACATACATTTAATTACAATATTATTATGAGTATCTTAATCTAGAAGTACATGTTTGATTACAAAGGGCTGAACTTGAAGAACGTTCTCTGGCGAATAAGCTTGCCTGCTTACATCTTTTGCGATTAATTTTTTTTAAAATCCTTCTGTAAAAATTTTCAGCTATTTCATAATTTTTTTTGTGTTATTTGAAAAGAAGCTACAAAATGCGCGTAAACTAGAACCACTACATACACAATATATAAACATAATAGTATACTAGCCGCAGACGTTGAATCGATGCTTTGCAGTTTCTTGGTGTTTCATCCAAAAACTTTACAGTTTCTTCTGAGTCTTTCAAGATTGTATTTTAGGATTGGTGGAAAACCGTAATTATCAAAATATCTTTCGTATCCATTTTTATATCGATATACACAGCCACCCAATGCGTACTAGGTTTTGTATGATCATCGGTATTACACACTATGGCGGTTGGTGTCATCATTACATTCATAATTCGATCTGCTGCGTATTCGCCAATTGTTTTGGCTTTTAACCCTTTCAGGGCCCTTATTATTCGACTGGTATTCATTTGTATTATTTTTCTGTGTTAAACTACAACCCTGATCATCACTCGTGTTTTCAATGGTTTTATCATCGTCGTCATCGTCTACTGGCTCTTGATCCAAATCTTACAACACTATTTTTCTTGTGAGCAAGTTTTTGATGTGAGTCATTGAATAGTTCACTACTTTTTTTAGACAAATATTGTTAAGATTCTTGAGGAAGTAGTAAATAAAGCCATTCTCTCAATACAGATGTGACCTTTGCATAGCAAAGTACTCCTTTTAATAGAGGTTTTTTTGGCAAGTGTAAAAACAGCATACTTTTTAGAAAAAAAAACTGTCTTCGTCAGTTGGTAAGACCTGTGGTAGTGTAATCTTCTATGTTTATAACGTTACGTGCCATAAAAGATTCTATAAATCTAGCCTTTTCAGCACCTCTGACATAAATTCTCACAGCATTTCTCGCTATATTATAAAAATGATGCCGTAATTTGCGTAGAATAACATCGCCATCGAACCACTGTAAACCGTGAAGACATGACAACACGTAATCGTTACTAGTTTTTATATCATCAAGTAAATTATCGAATTCGTAGGGTGGCGCTATTATCCAATAGCCGAAGACTTGTTCTTGTAGAGAAACTCCAACCACATCCTTCGATAAAAATTCATTATTTTTATTTCTTAAGCCTTGAATATCTATTACGTAATCAATCGTGTCAAAAATGTGAGTACGTGTGTACTGCATCAGAGAATGAAAAGCAACTAAAGCAATGGGAAATCAACTAATTGTTCTTATAATGAGAGCGTGGTGGCGTAATAGATAGAGCTCTTGCCTTCAACGCGGAGGGCATGGGTTCGAATCCTGGCCGGGTACCTCTAACTTTTTTTTCGAAAGAAAATAAGTGTATGTGCCATTTATATCGCGACTCTTTAAAAAATCCGACCTCATTGGGTATCGGTTGATTGTTGGTTACAAAAGTGGCTGACCATCCATCGGTAGTCAAAGTTTTCGGTATGGTGGGTCTGACAGTCCTAGCCTGATGTAATGTGTTAAACAGATGCCGGGCGGGGGACTTCCTCGACTTCACCATATATAAAAGGTTAATCATATAGAGGACAATATCCTTTATATATTAATCTTTTTCTTAAAAAAAAAAAAAAAAAGTCTTATAATGATTTTCCCACCATTTCCCCCCTCTCACCTAAGGCATTGGAACCCGTAATGATTTGTCTGTTTGAATCGACTTCCAGTACGTTATTAAATTTTGCGTGAACGATGCAGTTGATTGTTTCCCTAAGGACCTGCTTGAAGCAAATTTCAATGCGTAGAGCACCTGATCAAATGAGATTCCAGTAAAATGAAAAATGAGCCGATGAATCAAGCGTCAAGTCAAATACAAAAAGACAGTAGTCTTGTGGATAAGTCGTTTGGCTGACATTGATATCCTCGTTGAAAAAATGTATAGCTATACCGGAAAATAGCGTATGATAAGCCTCTACAAAGAGCTGGTTATTCCCTGTGAAATTTAGTTGTAGGGTTTTGCTTAGTATCTATGTAAAGAGAGAGAAAATTGATAGAATAATGTTTTAAGTTAAGAGGATTCAATTGTCGATTACCGTTGAAGGCTTTATTACTTACAAAACCTATAATTATTCTATTTGGTAACTGGACTAATATAAAATTCTCAAGGGTGTCATCTGCAATTCCGCTATATAGAGTAGATAATTTAACTTCCACTACTATTATTGGATATTTTGCGGCAGTCTTAGCCAAATCGTTAGCATGAGTCAATAGTATAGCTAGACTTGTTTTTGCTTGACGGACGATAAATATCGCTTCTCTGATACGTACAGAAAATTTTCCGTCATCCATTACATTCATTAACCAAAATACGTCTTTACTACGAACGAGCCTTACTCGCATCTCAACACCGTTTACCAAAAATTTACCTTAACTCAATACATCGCAACGGAGGTGGCTATTCATATCGACAACCTCACTGCCAGCTGTAAAGTATTGACGACTTCGAGAATCAACATTAGCTCTGGCTGTTCTAGTAGCAATTGCTGGTAATGTCTCCATGTATCTTGCTGTATCGCATACCAAAGTGCAAAAATTAGGTAAGACGTTAAAGCACGAGAAGCGTAATTTAAGAGCGTCTCCGTGTAAGGCCTGTAATGGTAAGCGTTGGTTGGGGGTTAAACTAGTTTTAAATTTAAAAAAATGTCCGTTTACTGAAACAACCCACACAGCATGGAAGATTTCACTGAAATATTTCGAAATCTTCCACTGGAATATTTCAATGGAACCTTCAATGAAGATTCTAGGAAGTCATCACGGAATATTTCGAAATGTTCCACTGGAATCTTCCATTAAAAGCTTCCAGGAAAATTTATGGAATATTTCAAAGGAATGTTCAAAAACTTTTTTGAAATATTCCATCAAATATTCACAAAAGATTTCTGAAATATTTTATCGAATATTCACGAAAGATTTCTGAAATATTTCATGAAATATTACATGTAATGTTTATGAAATATTTCAGTGGAATATTTCATGGAAAATTTCAGGGAAATTTCATAAATATTTTGCTGGAAGATTCCGAAAAACTTTAAAATCGTACAGCGGAATATTGCATAAATCTTTCAGAAATATTTCACGGAATATTTCACAGAAAGATTGAGGTAATCTTCCAGTGAAATATTGCATAAAAGATTTTAGGAAGATTCCATAAACATTCCGCTGGAAGATTTCAAAAAACTTTAAAATCGTACAGCGGAATATTTCATAAAACTTCCATAAATATTTCTCGAAATATTTCACAGAAAGATTTCAGTAATATTCCAGTGGAATATTCCATGAAAGATTTCAGAAAGATTCCATAAACATTCCATTGGATGATGACAAAAAACTTTTAAATCGTACAGCGAAATATTACATAAATTTTCCAGAAATATTCCACGAAATTTTTCACAGAAAGATGCAAGTAACCTTCTAGTGGAACATTTCATAAAAGATTCCAAGGAGATTTCATAAAAATTTGCTGGCAAACTTTGCCAACCTAAAAAAATTCAAATTTTAGTATCATTTTAGAGCTTTAAAAATGGGCATTTTTTGTGATTTTTAACATCTTTGTTAATAACTCGAAAACCGTCAACTTTAGAAAAAAACATAGAAATACTTTTTTGTTTAGAATCACTCAAAGAATCTAAAAAGCTTCGTTCAAATTAAAATAAACAACTTTTTGAATTTGTCTGAATAAAATTTATTTAAACAAATTGAGACCACTCTTTCGCTGGGCAAACTGCAGATCCTTATTCTACGATCCTTTACCTTTCGAAAATTTTTTTCGCTCACCCGCTGATTTTGCCTCGATTAATTGCAAATCCGTTTTAATGCGTGATAACCTTTCTAAAACGCAGTCAGTTCAAGCTTTTGATGTTCACACATCTCGTGTACATTATTTATATCTCCCGCAAGCTATTCGATACTACTGTATACGCTGTAGGGAAAATTACGAAGCTTGTTATTTTTCGAAACTTTGGGTTTAGCGCTTCCTTATTTGAAAGTATAATAAGTTCCGAGATTTTGAATATGCATAATAGTGGAAAGTACATGTATTTCAGTTAGACTGACCTGCCAGCTATCAATTAATGTAATTTTACGACATAAATAAGTGGTAAAACAAGTAGTCGTATTGTCAGGAAAATAACGCATACTACTGTTACTCGGTAGTACTAAATAAAAAGCATCTGGATCATCAATTTTTTTAAAATTATTTTTAAACTCTTCCAACGTTTGATGCTTTCATCCAAGAATTAAATTTATCTGGATATCCTTCCCACTTTAAAAATAACTATTTTTTATTTCTATTTCCTTTGATCTAAAGAACGCGTTTAATCTTAAAATTTTGATCTTTCAGCAGTCGTTGTGATCCTACAGGAGCCAACTTTTCTGTATTAAAAAATCCGTCAATGTAACGTCCTCTTTTTTGTAAATCTTGTAACTCGTAGGTATAAAGATTTTGCCTGATGAAAAGCGTTTGACTTTAAATACTTCCTCGTTATAACTCTTCTCGAACCCTTTCGCAAAGGTTCCTTTAGAGCGACTGATGCTCACAGGTACAGCTCCTCCCTGCTGCTGCAAAAAGCCTTGTATTTGTTTCAGAGCTTTTTCGGGGACAATGAACATTTTGCGAGCATGTTGCATGACTTATTTAGTTTTGAAAAAAAAATTAATTTTCGCTTTCTGAAATCTTTGAAAAAGTTGTACTTACCAGTGAGCCCAATAGAAGTGGTAGAAAAGAATAATCACTCTAAATTATAGTACGTTTTTTAGCTTTCCATGCATTGCCACCACCATCACTTCTTCCACTCCTTACTAATTTTTTTAGAATAGTTCTGTGTTTTTTTAAATGGTTTTGTTCAGGAGTTTTTAATTTTACAACACCATTGCAATACGTTTAGGGCACACTCGCAAATACACGTTATAAGATTTTTATCGGCTGTACGAATGAAAGCTAAGCGCTATTGACTGCCAGCATGACTCAGAGCATTCAAAAGTGCAACGTGCTTTTTTGAATATAATTTTCCAGGTGCATAGCAAATGCTAGACTTGATTAAACTTTTTTTCGTTCCTCCTTCTTGTTTTCTTTTTGTTACGAATGCGGCCATCGATGTTGTCCCAGCTACCGCTATTTGAAGACTGGTTCTTCACTACAGATGCTTTTTTCTTATTATTTATTCATGTTTATCTCAATAACCAAAGTTGCAGGAGCAAAATTGTGTAAATGGTTGCTGAGCATCGACTTGCTTTCAATATGATTAAAAATTTACAGCAACAACTATTCAAAAAACTATAAAAGCAAGAGTTGATATCAATTTGATGTAAAATTTTAATCAATTGTTGTTGTATACAGTTGTTATAAAGTTGCTATTAAATGAGGACTCAGTTTTAGATCAAATTACTGTGCTAGTTTGCTGCAAATACTTTATAGTAAATTAATGTAAATTTGTTATAATTTTTTTAATAACATGGGATGCAACACTTTAGAACAAATTTCTAACAAAATAACATTAACATGTAAATTCAACAAATTTTTATCATTTTGTTTATAACTTATCATTTTTAAAAAAATATGAATTATTGCTGACAAATTTATGAAAAATGAAAACAATCTTTTATCATAAATCATTGATTTCATGTTTATAAAAAAACAATAATTTGTGTTCGTGAGCGATGCGAACACGTCTACGTTCGAGCGACAAACTCGAAAATACTACATGTTTTTTAATTTTTTAAAATGAAAATGAAAAATTTAGAAAAAATCGAGGAAAAAATACATAAATAATGTTTATTACATATTTTTTTTAGTTACAGTTCAGTATCGCAAATATGTTTCAAATAAGGACTGTCGCTTACGCGTTGAAGTGGCGTTGCGTTTACTTCATATTCTATTTTTTATATAAAAATCTGCGATCACTTTATATTTATAAGCTTTTTCTCATGTTCTTTTTTTTCTTTTTTGCATTCTGTCTCATAAAAAACATGCGATCACTTTGTGAAAATAAGCCTTTCGTCGCATTTTTTTTATTTACATCAAACTTAACTTTTTTATTGATCATGACGTTTGAAAAATCTTAAAGGATGCATGATTGTTTTTTCAAATCACGGAATTGTGTCAAGAAAAAGATTCAATTGTTTTTAATAAATATTTTGGTTAGGAAGAATTTATTTTATATTATATCATAAAGGTAAGTTAATTTTATCTCTTATTCAAAGTATTTTTCCATTGGAAAATAAAATTTGTCATTTGATTTTCAGGTTAAAATAATATTTTTTTATTCTTTCTGGAGAATCAAAGAAAGCACGGTACGTTTGATGAGGACTTTGGTCTCTGCGGATAAATAAAGCTTAAGAGGAGGTCATGTATCTCTGTCCTTTTCTAATCAAAGAAATGATTTTTTTACAAAAACTAATAACTTTATCAAAAAATGAAGATAAAGCCGCATCTTGTATAAAAAAAAGCAATATTTTCTTTGATAAGAAAAAATTTATGTTATTGCTTCGTCCTCAAGAAAACCTTGAAAAACCAAATTGTCCACCCCAACCTCTATGATTTAAGTTTTTCAAGGTTTTCTTGAAAACGAAGCAATAAAATTAACTCTTTCTTATCAAAGAAAATATTCCTTTTTTTATTACGAGATGCGGCTTTCTCTTCATTTTTTGCTAAAGTTGTTAGTTTGTGTAAAAAACTCAATTCTTTGATTAGAAAAGGATAGAGATACGTGACCTCTTAAGTATTTATTTATAAGAGATAAGTTAAATTTATAATTTTCTTATTTGAAGTATATTTTTATTATTAAATTAATTTATTATTAGAAGTATCATTATATGAGAACTTTAAAAAAATTACATTGGAAAATAATATTTTATTTTATTTTAAATTTAAGAGCAGGCCAGAGTAGAATCTGATATCGACTGAGTAAAAATTGAGTTTTTTGTTATTTACTCAAGTATTACTTGATTATTAAAAATTATGCATGAAAAAAATATTCAAATTAAATTTTAATACAAATAAATTAATTTTCAAATAGATAAATAATAATAGAATATTTTTAAAATTAACTGAATTTATATTGAAAAATTATGGCTAAATATATTTTTTATTGAAATAATTTTAAGAGCTATTACAAAAATATAAGATTAACTTTTTAATATAACTTTAGGGTAATCTTATCTGCAGCGGCTATTTATTGTTTTGCTTTCTTATGTCCAAATTTCGCAGTTTTGTCTTACTTAGATGGAGAAGAAAAAGTTTTTATATTAAATAAAACAATATAAAATGAATAATAGAAGCTTTTAATTTTTTCATTTTATTATGTATATTCATTGATTAACAATCAAGCAAAGAAATAAATATAAGATTACAATCAGAAAAAAGATAATACATAGAATAATCTAATTTACATACACGTTTATTTAAAAAAAAAAACTAAAAATTATATTCATCAATATTTATAAATCGTTAAAAAAATATTCGAGTATATTTACTAAATTTTACTAACATATTACGACGGACTTTATAATAATACCGAGAACAATACTATTGGATTATATTACAGTACATCAGTAGTATATGAGGCGGTATAGCGAGACACCCCCTCCCCTCGTCTCGCTATACCTCCCCATCTCCCCTCGCCTCCTGTCTCCCCCCTCCATGTCTGGGGGCTGTTATAGCGTACATGTGGTGGTAAGTGTGACATTTCCCCTTCCCCCAGTCTAGGGTTGTTATGGAGTACTATTTTATTTATTAATTTTATTTATCGATTTTATTTATCAATTTTATTTATCGATTATTTCCTACGATTAATATATTTGTTGATCCTGAAAAGGACCTCGTGTGAAACATATAAATATTTTTTTATTTAAAATTTTTTATATCCTTTTTTTTCAGGAATAGAGTAAGTATTGGTTCAAAATTTTTTAGAATATTGTTTCCAGCTGGATGATGGTTGATTTTCCTTCTTTTTCTTTTCCCCACCTTGTAGTAAAGGTGTTTTTTCGTTGGTGGAACTGTTTTGACCCATCGTAATAATTATACGTTAGACAAATGTGATAAGAGACTATGCGTGAAAAAGTATTTATTGTAAAAAATTGTTATTTAAATTAATATTTTCAAGAGTATTATTTTTTTTATTATATCTTTGAAAACGTTCTAATTTTTCCGTTTCTTTTTTATAATATTCTTTGCATCGTTCTCTCTTTATTCCGTTGTCAGTAGAACGTAATGAAGCAATCTTACCTGCGCATTGTCCCATGTCTGTTTCGACCAAATGTCATAAAATAAATGATGGGTAATTGAAAAGGTGATTATATTCATAGGAAGAAAGAAATGAAGTCAAATATAGCATTAAAGTTATTTATTGATATTAACACACATTTTTATACATGAATCATTCTATATGATAAATCGTTTTACAATCATAGGTTAATTATACATAATAACAAACGAAGTTAATTATATGATTAAAGTAATTAATTGATATAAACACACATTTTTTATTCAGGAATCATTATATCTCGTAAATCTTTTGCAATCATAGGTAAACTAAATGCGAGAATTTCATGTAAAACAAATTTTAAATATAAACTTTTATAATGATCAGTATCGTCTACCATATTTTCCATGACATAACCTTCTAATTCGTTATTAAGAATAGAATAGTATTGTTTGAATGATTTTAAGTCATTAAGAATTACTTTTGCACTGTCCAGTCCTTCTTGTCCAAGTTTATTTTTTAAAAAGTTTAGAATATGATCGGTAGTACGGTTGACTTTACCGACGCGCTCGCTTAAATCGTTGAGAAGATCTACCAAGACACTTTGCTGACGAAGACCTTCAAATGTTTGGTGTTGCATGACTATACCTGGTGGATGATTAAAAGTTTTTCTCTTTTTGCAAAGTGATTGTCCAGGAGTATCTTCTTCCTCGGGTATCTCGTTCGGTTGTGGTCTTTCGTCGATGGTGATAGATTTGGTGCCGTACGATGTGGTGAAACTCAAATCATGATTGGAAAGAATGAGTTTAGTTGGTCTTCCAAAATCTTGATAAAAAGAATAAGAATTTTAAAAATAAGCTGTTATGGCGTCAAATTGATCTTTCAGAATATCCCAGCTATGGCGATCAAGAGAGACACTTTTGTGCGAGCCACCTGAAGAAACTAGTTTAATCACTTCATGATAATATCCACCACTATATTCAAGACCGACACAAATTCTTTTCGAGTTAGACTTATTGAGCGCGTAGGTAGTAGATAATAAAAGGTTTGGCAATTCGGGTTTTCCCGACCCACGTAATTCACAACGAGCCATTTTTTTACGTCTTGATCGTACTGAAGTCAAACTTTTACTAAAACTTGGAAAGAATATTTCTCTACCACACATTGGACAAAAAAGTATGTAGAGGCGATAAATACGTTTCTAATAGAATAGTAGCAACAGAGCAGGTGTTTATTTAGGGTAGATATGAAGGATAGGGTGGGGGATGGTATTAGTAGACCAGGTGTACTGAGGAAAACGTAGAGACAGCTAGTCAGCAGGGCAGATGTTTCTTCATTCATGGATAGGAGGGAGGGGAGGGGAAAATTAAGGGAAAAAATTTTAGAAACATTTTATTTGTGCACTCAATAGTATATTTATTCAAATATAAATTCCAAAATTAACATTGATTATACTTAAATCTAAAACACACATTTGATTATAATATTTGAAGTTAAATTATATATATTATGAATATCTTAACCTAGAAGTACATGTTTGATTACAATGGCCTGAACCTTGAGAACGTTCTCTGCCGAACGTACCCGAGCGCTTACATCTTCTATAACTAATTTTATTTGAAATTTTCAGCTATTCGATCATTTTTTTTCGTGTTATTTGAAAAGATGCTACAAAACGTTCGCAAACTAACACCGCGACACATATGATATAAAAACATAATAGTATATTGACCACAACACGTTGAATCGATGCTCTGCAGTTTCTTGGTATTTCATCGAAAAATTTTACAGTTCCTTCTGAGTCGTTCCAGATGATATTTTGAGATGGGTGGAAAACCGTAACTGTCAAAATACGTTCCGTATCCATTTTTATCGATGAACATGGCCACCCAATGTGTACCAGGTCTTGTATGATCATCAGTATTACACACTGCCGCGACTGGTGTTATCATTACATTCGAAATTCGATCTGCTGCGTATACGCCAATTGTTTTGGCTTTCAACCCTTCTAGGGCTCTCTTTATTTGGGTGGTATTCATTTGCATTATTTTCTTGTGTTAAACTACAACCCTCATCACTACTTGCGTATTCTATGGTTTTATCATCGTCGTCGTCGTCGTCGTCGTCGTCGTCGTCGTCGTCGTCTACCTCATCGACCCCTGTAAAAGCGACGCTTGACCCGAATCTCACAACGCTATTTTTCTTGTAGGCAACTTTTTGAAGAGAGTCGTAGAAGAGTTCGCTACTCTTTTTAGACAAATTTTGTTGAGATTCTTGAGGAAGTAGTGAATGAAGCCACTCTCTCAATAGATGTGATCTCTGCATGGCACAATACTCCCTTTTATAGAGGCTTTCTTGGCAGGCGTAAAAGCAGCATACTTTCTGAGAAGAGAATTGTCTTTGTAAGTCGGTGGAACCCGTTGTAGTGTAATCTTCTATGTTTATAACGTTACGGGCCATAATAGATTCGATATACTGAGCCTTTTCAGCACCTCTTACATAAATTCTTGTAGCGTTTCTCGCTATATTATAAAAATGGTAGCATAATTTTCGTAGAATAACATTCCCATCGAACCATTGTAGACCGTGGAGGCGTGACGACACGTAATCGTTACTGGTTATTATATCTTCTGGCAAATTATCGAATTCGTAAGGTGGTGCAATTATCCAATGACCAATAACTTGTTCTTGTAGAGAAACTACTGCCACTTCCTTGGGTAAAAATTTATTATCTATATCTCTTAAGCCTTGAATATCTATTACGTAATCCATTTTGGCGAGAACGCGAGTGCGTGTGTGCTACGACTAAGAGTGAGAAGCAACTAAAGCAGTGGGGTATGAAGCAAATGGTCTAATATTTCTCCCACCATGTTCCCCCTCCACCTTAAGCATTAAAATCCGTAATAATTTGTCTGTTTGAATCAATTTCTAGCACGTTATCAAATTCTGCATAAACGATGCAATTGATTGTTTCCCTAAGAGCCTTCTCAAAGCGAACTTCAATGTGCAGAGCACCTGACCGCACGAGATTTCAATGTGATGAAAAATGTGCCGACAAATCTGGCGTCAAGTCGAATGCAAAGAGACAGTAACCTTCTGGATAAGACGTTCGGCTGACATCGATACCCTCGTTAAGAAAATGTATACCAGTACCGGAGAATAGCGTGTGATAAGCGTCTACATAGAGTTTATTATTCCCAGTGTATTTTGGCTGTAGGGGTTTGCTTGGTATTTGTACTCCATCGACGTAAAGAGAGAGAAAATTGATGGAATAATGTTAAAAGTTGAAAGGATTCAATTGTCGATTGCCGTTGAAGGCTCGGTTACTCACAAAACCTATGATGATTCTTTTTGGCAACTGGCCCAATATAACATTATCAAGAGTATCTCCTAAAATTCCGCTATGTAGAGTGAATGATTTGACTTTCACCCTTGTTATTGGATATTTTGCAGTAGTCTTGGCCAAAGCATTAGCATGAGCCAATAGTACGGCTGGACTTATTTTACCTCGACGGACGATTAGCGTCGCTTCTCTGATGCGTACTGAAAATTTTCCGTCATCGGTGAAATCCATCAAACAAAACGCGTCCTTGCTACGAACGAGCGTCACTCGCATTTCAACACCGTTTACCAAAAATTTACCTTGATTAAATACATCGCGATGGAGGTGGCCAATCATATCGACAACTTTACCGTCAGCTGTAAAGTATTGGCGATTCCGAGAACCGACATTGGCCCCAACTGTTCCAGTAGCAATTGCTAGTGAAGCATCCATACATCCTGCTGTGTCTGCATACCAAAGTGTGGAGGTTAGGTGTGATGTTAAGGCAGGAGAAGCGTAATTTAAGAGCGTTTCTATGTAAGCTCTGTAAGGATAAGCGTTGTTTGGGGGTGAGACTAGCTTTGAATTGAAAAAGATGTCCGTTTGCTCGAACAACGAATGTAAAAAATTGTTAATAGGAGCAACTTTTGCATTCTCGGCGTCGGTTCCCATGGTTGTGATTTCCACGCTGACTTGTAACACTGTATGCGCTAGATCGATGTAATGCTCGGTCGAACTAGGAACCAAAAATTCTAAAGGTGAATCGCTTTCATTGCTGAGAGATGATACAGGTTTGTAGTGGAGAAAAGAACTGCTTTCAATCGATGTTTGCGTCAGAGGAAGAGTAAAATTATCTAGTTCGCTCTTCATACCTTCACCACTGCACGCGTGTAGGAAACCCATTTTTTAAAAATGATTTATTTAGGTCCAAAAATGTCGGATACGCTTCTCAATACTTTCTTTTTTCGCCTTGATGTTTTTTTTTTCTTGCCTATACCACGCTTATTCGTCTTTCTCTTTGTCTTTCTTTTCTTGCTCGATGCGTTGTGTGCCGGAACACGAGCTCGCGTTGACTGTCGTTTGCGCTTAGCAGTAACAGCTTTATATCCACTACCTTTCATAATATCGGAAATTTTATTAGCAGCTTTTCTTTTTAAATTTCGACCCGACTTTCGAACACGCGTGTTGAGAGACTCTTTAAAATTCGCTCTCTCATTCGACACGTCGTCTAGCATGTTTAAGCCTGTTCGGACGGCTTCTTTGCCTACTGCTTTGGCCCCGCTGGCAAGATATGGCACAATTTTTCTAAATAATCCTCTAAGAAAGCTACCAATTCCAGAGCCTCTTTGAAACGTTGAACCAGAGTAAACGTTTTTAATACCGCTTCCACCACCAGCCTGCTCGTCGTAGTAATGAATATAATAACTCATATCGCTATGCAATTAACGACTACGCTTGAAATAAAGCGTAACCGTCAGTGTTCCATACTCATATGGTATTTTGCGCCCATGTTGATCTCTTGTATCGATAACAATATTTCGAAAGGTATGATGTAGTAGAGGTATGTATTGAATCGGTGCAAACTGTTTGACAACGGTTGATCCGAATTTGTACTTTGAATTTTCCAGGGCTACAATGCGTAAAAGTGTCATTTCCGTATCACCGACTGCATAATGTTCGCATATGTCTGTGTAAACGTAAAGCTAATCGGGTATAGCCCGTGCTAAACTGGCTAGTCTATTGCCCACATTTATACTTGTTCCTGAGTTGGAAGTGACAAGAGTTCCTGTTTCTCTGTGGACAATATCTTCAAAGCCAAAAATTCGACGAATTTTTTCGTTGAGAGTCCTGTAGTGCGGCTCTTCACAATCGCAAATCCTTTTTAAGATGTAATAACCTTTCTGAAACTCAGTCGGTTCAAGCTTCTGATGTTCACGTGCCTCGTGTACTTTATTTATTTCTTCTGCAAGCTGTTCGATGCTACTGTATACGCCGTGAGGAAAATTACAAAACCCGTTATTTTTCGAAACTTTGGGTTTAGCACTTCCTAATTTAAAAGTATAATAAGCTTCAGGTTCTTGAATATGCATGATAGTACAGGCTACGTGTATTTCAGCTAGACCGACCTGCCAGTTACCGATTAATCTAATTTCACGGGATAAGTAAGTAGTAAAAAAAAAAAAAAAAAAACAAGTAGTCGTATTGTCAGGAAAATAACGCATACTACTGTTACTCGGTAATACTAAATAAAAATCATCTAGATTATCCATTATTTTCAAACTCTTTCAACGTCTGATGCTTTTATCCAAGAATTAAATTTATCTGGATATCCTTTCCACTTTACAAATAACTGTTTTCTATTTCCGCTTTTTTTGGTCCGAAGAACGCGTTCAATCTTGAAATGTTGATCTTCCAGCAGTCGTTGTGATCCTACAGAAGCCAATTCTTCTGTATAAAAAAATCCGTCAATGTCCTCTCCTTGTAAATCTTGTAGCTTGTAGGTATAAAGATTTTGCCTGCTAGAAAAGCGTTTGACTTTAAATACTTCCTTGCTATAATTCTTCTCGAATCCTTTCGCAAAGGTTCCCTTAGAGCGACTGATCCTCACGTAGTCACCAACCTCGTATTTACGGTCTTTTATTTGCCTTCGATTTTTTCTTTGCTGAAGAGCGCGCCTCTGTAGATTCACTCGTGCCTCAGCAGCGTTATACAAATTAACCTCTGAAGGTTTCATTTTTATACTTGAATGTACTGTATTGTTGTATGCATAAACTATCTTTTGTATTACATCGATGTACCTATGTGTATTGCGATGAGTGAAATATCTCCAAACACGTTCTTTGAGAGTTCGATTGAGACGTTTTACCACTGCCGCCTTAATGTCAGGGTTCCTTGCCACTCTAAACTGTATGTCATATTTTTTAAGAGTATTTTGCAAATCTGCACCAACAAATTCTTTACCTTTGTCAGTTTGTAAGTAAACAGGTGTACGACCATTGGACCGCTTAAGAATCTTTTCGAATGCAGCCGACATAGTGTGTGCTGTTTTATTCCGCAGTGGTTCTACCCATGCATACTTACTGAGCACGTCGATCACCACTAGTAAGTACGAATAACCATCCTTTTCTTTTTTTAGACTCGTTAACTGACACAAATCTGCCTCCCAAACGTCATCTACGTTAGTTACGTTATAGTGTAATCTAGTAAATTTTTTTCGTATAGGGCGGTGAAGCGTGTAAGCATCTTGATTACTCAACCACTCGTGTATTCGTTTTTGCTCTTTTTTCCTGTTTATCAATAATTTACCTTTTATATTTACGCGTATTAAATTTCGAGCTCCAGCATAACCTGCTTCGTGCGAAGGCTCGTAATACTGTTTTTCCAAAGACATTTTTTTCAGATTTTTGCTTTTAACCATTTTTGCTGAGCACCATGTCGCGTTACGGGTGGTGTAAATACTGGTGACGAGGTTTACCGTTTCGCAGTATGTAAAGGAGACGTTAGTCTTTTGGCAATTTTTAGAATTTCCGTATTTCTAATCAAATTATTAGAGGTTTCTGAACTTCCAATAAACTTTGCAAATTCAAATCTACCAATAGGTGCTTCATCATCCTCCTCCTCTATTTTTTTCTTTTTCTTTTGTAAAACATCGTTAAGTAATTCTACTATGTTAGATCGTGGTATAAGTTTGCCATCTACGATAACGCTTCCAGTACTATCCCATTTCAATCGATCGGGCTCAAGAGTGCGCCAATGTTTTAGTAAAAGTCGTGCTTTTCTAGCATAAATTTTAGGTACATTATCGAGTATTTTTTCTTCTGTTAATGGTGCCAATGTAGCTTCGATTTCGTCAATATCTCGACCAATGTCACCACCATCCACACGTTCGTTATCTTTGAAAAATAAATAGCGCCTGAAAACTTGCAAATAATTTTTACATTTTTCCCGTTCACTGCTAAAACTTTTAGAATGAAGAATTTTGTACATTTCCAAATCAAGCCGTGTTAAATTATCAGCAGGTGTTTGTATGGTTTTTTCAGCATTTTCAGTCATGTTATCAGTCCTAGAAATAATCGTAGGTACAGCTCCTCCTTGTTGTTGCTGCTGCTGCGAAAAACTTTGTATTTGTTCCGGAGTTGTTTCAGGGACACTGACCATTTTTCGAGCGCGTTTCATGGCTATTTTATCTTGAGAAAAAATTAATTTTTGCTACCCAAAATTTTTGAAAAAATTGTACTTATCAGTGGGCCCAATAGAAGTGGTAAAAAAGAACCACCACTCTGAATTATAGTACGTTTTTTAGCTTTCCACACATTGGCACCACTGCTTCTTCCACTTCTTACTAGTTTCCTTAAAATAGTTCTGTGCTTTTTTAAGCGGTTTTGTTCAGAAGTTTTTAATTTTACTACACCTTGCAACACGTTCAATGCTGTTGACTGTTAGCGCGACTCAGAGCATTCAAAAGTGCGACGTGCTTTTTTGAATATAACTTTCCAGGTGTGCAACAGACGCGAGACTTTATGGAACTTTTTTTCTTTTCTCCTTGTTTTCTTTTTGTTACGAACGGGGCCATAGATATTGTCCCAGCCATCGCTATTTCAAGACTGCTCCTTGACTACAGATGCTTCTTTCTTTTTATTTAGTCATGTTTACCTGAATCTTGATGAAAATTTAGGCACGTAAGCATAGTGCAGCTTGTCATCGGGAAATATGTTGGTATGAAAGCGAAACTCTTTTGGAGTATCTTGTTTCAAATCTAACAAAAGATAGCTAAATGGCCGACTACAGGCATCAATGTAGGCTTCTTGCAAGAATTTGGGGTCCTCCGGATAAACTTGTCGAGCGAGAAACTGTATTTGCGCACGATCTCTTGGATTTTTGAACAATACGATATAATTTGAATTCAATGATAAATCACGCTGATTTGGCCCCCTATGAAAAATATTTTGCGTAATAAAAACAACACTGATATTTTTGTGGTGACAACCTTTTGTAAATAAATCAAGTACCGTATTGTTTGATGATTTGCGCATCAGATCGTCTAGTATGAGCAATTTTTTTTATCATTGTCATTGGAATAATCACTAGCTTGTGGTAAGCCTTCTCGAAATTTGATGCGTTGATTTCCTTCTACTTTGAACTCGCTACGATAGGCCTCTTGCCATTCCGCGTGATAAAAGAGAATACGATCAAAATCCACGTCACAAATTTGGGGTAAACTGGCGAGAAATCTTTTGACAAAAACAGTTTTTCCACACATAGTCGGCTCTGAAATTATGCATGTAAAGGGATGTTTTCATCGTGTATCCATGTTGAATACTGACAAAGACGGACAAAAGTTTAATGTTTTTTATGTTAAGCACCCTCTTACGTTTTTTATTTTTTAATTATTATTAAGAGACCTAGATGGGTGGAGGGGGGTGGCGGCGGCGGTGGCGCGGGCACACGTGTTTCTATTAGCTTATTCAACATGTGTGCGGGAATAAGCTCATTTTCCGCGTCAATCAGCTAATTGAGAAATGTATAAGCTTATCTTATACTCTTATAACCAAAAGGAAGAGAAAGCGATAGGGAAACATAGCGTCTTTTTTTCAAAACGATGCTACAGGTTTTGAATTCTTCTCTTGTTATGACTTCGTGATAAGGTGTGCGTCGTATAGATTTAAAATTCAACCGTATCTCGCTTTTATTTGTCTCTTTCTCATTATCCTCTCTAAGCTTTCTCGCGAATACCTCGTCTATGAGCGTTTTAATACTATTAAAATTTATTTTTAATGAATTTTTGAAATTTAAAGTTATTTCCCTAACTTTGCAACATTCATAAATATTTCCTGACGGTGTTATTGCACGATAAGCGTAAGACTTTGGTGCTGCAGACATCATAGTGTCTATATAGGTACCAGGAGCGTAACATCTTAATTCATCCGTCATATCACCCAATAAGTTTCCCAAGGCTGGCTCATATTCGCCCGAATCGTCCTTTTTTACAAAAATACACGAATCAGTATCACAGTACAAAGTACGCCTATCATGCTTTTCCATATGTTTGTACAATTCCAGCCTGACTTGTGCAGTTGTGAATGCTGCTATTACCACATTTGTATTGGATGATGCTTCAACAGCTTCTTCTCTAAGCTGCTAATGAACGTATAAAATATCGTCGTTTACAGGTAAAATACTGAGAACTTCTTTATCAGGACAGGTTAATGTTCGTAAGAGATTTTCGCGCGATTTCACGATTTCCGTTTGCTTTAAATTACTGCTTTGTCAAAACTTCCCCCAAAAAGAATTTAAGCAAAGTTTAGCTACAGCTCTCAGACCACTATTTTTTTCTATTTTGTCACGATCCAATCGAATACCTTCCCTTCGCTCATACTCATCCAAGTACCGCAATTTCGCTTCGTCGTCATTTGTACACCAAGCAGGCTATCCACTTGCTTCTTGTTTTATTTTCAAAAACGTATTTACGTATCCTGCAAAAAGTTACACTTAATCAGACCCTCGACACGTTGCAAATCATTATTATTTCCTTCGGTTAGTTCATGACACTCGCTTCCTATGAAAATTTTCGGATGTCCAATGGGAAATTGCCCACGTTTACATACGTAAGGATACAAGGAGCATATATCTGTGTATTTGATTTTCTCACTTTCTTTAATTTTATAATACGGAATTATAATTTCTGTTCTTCCGTCGAAAAATGCTTCTCGTGGGTTTAACGTTATTCTACTCATTACAGGATAATTACACACGTATTCAGCTATTTCCGGATTTTTAAGTTTAATTTTATCGAATTCGCATTCCCATATACAACGAACCTCGTATCCATGTTGTCGAATTTTATTTATTTTTACTAATGTATTTTCATAAACTTCGTTAAACGTACGTCCAAAAGCGATGCGCGTATCCCGATTTTTATTAAAACATTGGGGACAACCATGCGTGTAACAACCTTCATATTCGAAAACTATACCCTTTTCATCCTGATTTCTTGATGCAGGAGGTAAAAATCCGTCTACGAGGAAACCTTCAGGCGAGATAAATTCTCTCGTTCTACCAGCATGAATTATTTCACGACCAATTTCTCTTTCACAGGCTAATAAGCATTCAATTAATTTCTGAGAATGTTTATCAGCACGACGATAGCCTGCAGGAGGTATAATGCCAATGGTTTTGGGTAATAAGAAATTCTTTCTATAAACGAGAGAACATGCGCTTGCGATAGTAGTCGCACTCGTAAACGGACAGATTTGTCCTACGTCTAAGAAAATTTTTCTAAAGGCCAAACATGCGCGTCTTAAAATTTTAACGTCCATGCGACAATATTCTACGATTTCGTTTTTAAAATCAAATTCGCGTCCACTCAAAGTTTCGGAATTGTACCACGTAAAAAATTTCTCTCTTTCCTCATGCGATATGGAATCAGGCGCGTAAAAATGCGGATCTGGCAGTGGACCTACATAATTTTCATTCCCTACGGTATTAAACAGATGAGGAAAGTAGCCCTTTTTCGCGCTGGGCGGTAAGCCAAAAGTTTCTGTTAATGTGCTTAGTTTCATGTGGAAATAATTTAAACTATCGATGAATTTTGTTCGACCGCATTGTAACAAAATTATATTTTGTCCGTTAAGAATCACCTGGGGTGATGTCTGATTATATTTTTTTACTAATTCTTTCAGCATAAATTGTGTGTCAAAACCACCAGCATTGTGTGCAATGCATATGATTTGGTTAAAAACTGTTCTCTCGCGAATATACATATCTAAAAATTGTCTAATTGGGTTTTCTTAAAATAAATGTTCTCGAATACCACAAGTATCGCATCTTTGAAAAAAATCATTATTCTCCCAACAATCATCACACGTTTGCTGAACAACGCAGAGGTTAGGAACGTGTAATCGCGTGGTAGTATGACGTCTAAATTCTGTATCTTGCTGTGTTTCTAAATCGTAGAATACAAACAAAGTTTTCTTTATTTTTTTAAAGTTGCTTCCATTGGCATAGTCATTCGTGGACAGAGGACGCATGTAACATAACTTGTTAACAGAATGTTTTCCTCGACAAAGCTTACACCAATTAACTCCACATACATGCTTGTCTCTGTGAGCATGGGTAACTTTATTACAAACTTGACAAATTTTAACAAGTTCGCAAATTTTTTTATTTTTGGCCTTATAACTTCCATTTGTTTGATGATTTTTGTAGCAAGCATTATTGAAAAATGTTCTATGGCATTCGTTACACTTCAAGATTATACCGTTTTCTTTTACATTTGTAACATTTATTACAATATTCGCAGAAAAAAATTATTACCCGCTGCTCCGCTTACATTTAAAATAGTATGATAATGATGTTCATCAGAATCATAATATAAATTTATAACTTGATGCAAATCCACATTATTTTGGGATTGCTCAATTAACGCACGACCATTAAAAAATGGTGGTTCTCCGCTTCCAAAATTACTTTTATCATATACTTGTATTGCAATGCCAAGTCTAGTATAGTACTTCTGAAATTTATCTATCTCGCGGAACCCCCAGCCTTCCTCTGGAATATTCAGGTCAGCATTTTTTATTAACTGCAAAGCGTTCTCTTTTTGCATAGATCTACGTCCATCGCGAATGACAGTCCACTTATTTTTCATATCGATTGAATAATTTTTTTATAATTCACATACATCTCTCCAACAACTAAGGCTCGTGGCAAACACAAATTATCTTTATTCTGTATACAAACTATTGATTTTTTCTGCAATATGTTAATATTTAATTTATTTTTCCGACGGTACCTCGAGGTAAATTGATATACGTTGCCTCTAAAATAAAACTATCATCAATCTGAAAATTTTCGTTACTTTGAGTTAAATTACTTATAAGTTTCCATAAATCGTCGTAATTAAAATTCAAAATCGGTCTAAGTGACATTCCGGCTGGGCCATGACTAAAGTGAATACTTTTTACAGTAATTCCTACTAACTAGGAGAGTGTCACACCTCCAGATCACGGATTTTGCTCAAACTTCGGGATAAGTTTTCAGATGATAAAATATGGAAAAAGCTAAAGTTATAGTCATAAATACTCAATATTTTCCTAGTTACAGGCAATTAAAGAAAATCACTGAAAAAGTTACTAGATTTTTAAACGCATATAGTTCTTTAGCATTGATAGCTACAAGCTTGAAACTGTTTTTAAATGAAAACTGAGCTCAAATCTTTTTGAATTAGTAGTTATAGCATGTCAAAATATTATTTTTTCCCAAAGTTAGAGCATGATAAACATTGGACCTGATTGTTTTTTTTAAAACATTGATTAATAATAAAAGCTGAAATTAGATCCAATCCTTATTACGCTCTAACTTTGGGGAAAAATAATATTTTGATATGCTGTAACTACTGTTTCGAAAGGATAGAGCTCAGCTTTAATTTAAAAAAAGTTTCAAGCTTGTAGCTATCAATGCTAAACAACTATATGCGTTTAAAAATTTAGTAACTTTTTTAGTGATTTTCTTTAATTGCCTGTAACTAGGGAAATATTGAGTATTTATGACTATAACTTCAGCTTTTTCCATATTTTATCATCTTAAAACTGATCCCGAAGTTTAAGCAAAATCCGTGATCCGGAGGTGTAACACTCTTCTAGTAAGTCATTTTCTTCTCCTAACGATATCAAATACGCGTGAATATCCCGCATAACCAATTCTAACCATAAAACAGGATTAAAATTTTCTGTAGGGGGACGCATGCAAAGTACTTATCTTGTCGCATTCATTTGAAATTTTCTTATGTAATGATTCCTTTGTTGATTAATATCGAATCTTACGCCCGGGGGTCTTATTGAAAATTACTCCGCACTAGTGCCTCTACCGCCACCTATTTGAACATTTTATACTCCACTCACGCACGATTCACTCTCTCGTGCATACTAATTCCTATTGACGCTCTCACTTACATATGCGTTGGACTCCCCCCCCTCGCTGCTATTACTATGTCCATGGTTGACGCTGCTACTGCTCGTAAACATACCCAACTGTTCTCTCTCTGATACATTTGTGGCTCCCCACTCTACCTCCCCTTCTTCTTCTTCTTCTTCTTCTTCTTCTTCTTCTTCTTCTTCTTCTTCTTCTTCTGTGACAGAAAGAAGCGTAGCATAGTTTTCAACTGGTGTTGATGTTTCTATGAGGGATGATGATGATGATGATGATGATGATGATGACGATGCTATAAAAATATTTTATGTTTAGAAAAAATTTTAAATAAACATTTTGAAAATTTATTTAAAAAATTTAATTAA
This sequence comes from Anastatus disparis, assembly GCA_017163975.1. Taxonomy (NCBI): domain Eukaryota; kingdom Metazoa; phylum Arthropoda; class Insecta; order Hymenoptera; family Eupelmidae; genus Anastatus; species Anastatus disparis. The sequence continues at coordinate 248,149 of JAFFSR010000080.1, forward strand.
GAATTTTTAATTTTTATATTACATGATTTTTATCATTATTACTATTATTATTAATATTACTAATATTATTTATTACTATTGTTATTAAAATTATTTATTTACTTATGTTTGCAACGTTTAAAATTAAAAAACAAAAAATGAAAGTAATTTTTTAAAATTTTCATTCTTTTGGAGGACCATTTAAACTATCGTGTACACGATCGAATAGATGGGCTAAATCTATAGTCGAATCTGTATACAATGCTGATTCCATATCTTCAGTCATGGTATGAAACCATTGTAATTCTTGTGCGCGTTGAACTGGTCTAATTCTTTCGGCATAAATCTCCAGAATAATAATAATAATAATAATAATAATAATAATAATAATAATAATAATAATAATAATAATAATAATAATAATAATAATAATAATAATAATAATAATAATAATAATAATAATAATAATAATAATAATAATAATAATAATAATAATAATAATAATAATAATAATAATAATAATAATAATAATAATAATAATAATAATAATAATAATAATAATAATAATAATAATAATAATAATAATAATAATAATAATAATAATAATAATAATAATAATAATAATAATAATAATAATAATAATAATAATAATAATAATAATAATAATAATAATAATAATAATAATAATAATAATAATAATAATAATAATAATAATAATAATAATAATAATAATAATAATAATAATAATAATAATAATAATAATAATAATAATAATAATAATAATAATAATAATAATAATAATAATAATAATAATAATAATAATAATAATAATAATAATAATAATAATAATTTTTTTTTTTTTTTTTTTTTTTCCATTGGTTGAACGAATAAAATCTGCTGTCAGACCGCCGTCAGTTCGCTGGGCTCGGATATATCCGGGAACAGAGTACAGACGGTTGAGAGGGGTTCTAGATAAACTAGCAAACCTCTAAAATTACGCGATCCTCATGCCTGTCTAATGATAGCAAAAAAATGCAGTCACTGGACGTGCAAGAGATTCTCCAATCATCACTCACGGCGTTTGTTCCACCCCGGAAACTGTTTATCACATTACTTCAGGGTGGCACCGCGTTCTAAGTCTTTTGGACCTTTTCCTTCTGACTTCTTCTGTAAATATACAGATTTCCAATAATATAGATCTATGCCTAATAAGCAACATGATTTAAAAGGCTATCTTCTGCCTGGCGATCGGCTCTGTAAAGGGAGCATAAATCGATCGCATATATATGGTATGGTATGGACTGGCTCTGTAAAGGAGCAAAATCAGTCCATAATTACTCTTCAGTCTTGATTCTCCTGTTCTAAGATGGATCTTATGCCTCTTGTGGGGCTATCCTCTCTACCGCGTCTGACTCATACTAACATTCAATCTCGCGCTTATTTACAACGACACTCATTCATACCACAGCTAAAGCTGGCGCTTTTGCTGCTATCTCAAACATTTCCTGGGTGCACGATTCGTTCTCGTCCTTAAGACGAGTCCTCGTCGTCACCCTCCGCACCTGAATCTATGGGACCGGCTACTGCCTCCAGGTTATGGTGAGGTATAAGCCTGACTCCCCGCTCCTCATTCGCACTTAGTTCGATTGCCCTATCTAAGAACGGTTTCTTCTTTCTTAGGACGCTTTCGACAAATAGTGCCATAGCGTCCCACTTTTCTTTGGCCGACAACATTTCACTGATAATGTTATCTGGCGTTAACGCTTCGAATATCCTCTCAACCTGGCGTCTTTCTTCGTTCCACTGATGGCAGACGAAAAACGTATGATACGCATCGTCGCGATCCGCGAAACAGAAGATGCAGCCCGGGCTCTGGGTCTTTCCCATTTTACTGAGATAAGCGCAGAAATACCCGTGGTTACTAATGAACTGGGTGAGGTAATAGTTGACCTCCCGTATCTCTTCTATCGACCCATGGAGCCAGCTCCTAATGAGCACGTGTGTCCATAGGCCTTTCACCATCTGATTCCATGTTTTTTGCCAGGTTTCCATGGTCACCTGTCTTTCTTCTTTCTGAACGATTGCAGTTCCGTCTTCTGTTTTCTTCCGTTCGTAGGTTCGCTTGCGTTCCATCGCCTGTAATTCGATCGGGATGATTCCTGCGATGACTAGCACCGCGGGTCCCGAGACAGTGCGATAGGCGCTGGTGACTTTAAGAGCCCCTCTCCTTTGAACAGAAGATAGTACGCTTCGGTGCGTCTCTTTTCTTATTTGGTTAGCCCATATTTCAGAGCCGTACAATAAGATGGACGTCGTGACTGTCATTAAAAGTCGTCGTTTGCTTGATTTCGGGCCGCTGGTATTGGCCATAAGACGACTTAACTGCAACGTTTTCTTTATCGCTTTATTAGCGACGTGTTTTAGGTGCGTCAAAAAAGTTAGTTTTGCATCTAGCTTTATGCCGAGATACGTCACCTCACTTCTTGTCTGCACCACGTTTGTGCCTACTGTCATGAGAAACTCGATGTTGATGTGTTTCCAAGTTAAGGGCACGATTTCTGTTTTGGCCATCGCTATTTCGAGACCATGCTTCACCATCCACTCGGAAATTCTTCTCATCGCCGTGTTTAGTATGTGCTTGCAATGTTTTCGTTTTTCGCGGAGATGACTAAAGCGACATCATCAGCGTACGCAAACATTTTCACCCCATCCGGCATTGCAAGTCTGAGTAATGCATCGAACAGGATGTTCCAGAAGTCTGGGCCGAAGATCGAGCCCTGTGCCACGCCTGCGCTAAGGTCTTTTCACGCCAGCCTTCTTCTGTTTCATAGCGGAGGATACGGTTTCTCAGATAGTCTCGTATCACTCGCATAAGGTATTCTGGTACATTAAACTCTTTCAACGCAGCAAGGAGGTCAGGCCATTTTGCTGAGTTGAAAGCGTTTTTCGTATCCAGCATGACTAGAAACGCAATAAGACGGGAATGATGGTTCCCAGTCCATCCTTCTTTTGCTACCTTTACTACTTCTTCTACTGCATTTACGGTAGACCGCTTTTTCCTGAAGCCGTACTGGTTGTCAGCGAGATCGCCAGCCGCCTGTACAGCTCCTTGTAATCGCGGTTTAAGCAGCCTCTCGTATAGCTTCCTGCTTCGTCCAACATGCAGAGTGGCCTGTGGGACGATGGATGCCGGGGATCACCTCCCTTTCCTTTGTTGATCAGCACAAGACGCGCAATCTTCCAGGGAGTGCTAAACACACCCGTCTGGAGGCACGCGTTGTACATGTTCAACAAGAGAGATGGCGCTTTCACCGCTATGCATTTAAGGACCTCGGATGGTATTCCGTCAGGCCCAGGTGCCTTATTGTTCTTCATCGTTCTTGCAGCTATCTGTAGCTCTCCGCTTGTAAAGAGCGGGATCTCTTCTGGTTCTCCTGTATTCTCCTGTTCTTCGAGTGGTGGATGCGTAGGGAACAAGTGGTTTACGATGTTCGCCATGGTCTCTTCTTCGAATGGCAACGTGGGGGCGGCGTTAAGCTTCTTGGTCACGATCTTGTAGGCCAAGCCCCACACCTCTCTGTTGACGTCTTCGCTCAGGTCTTTCCAGCATTGTGCTTTGCTTCGATTGATCTTCTTACGAAGCTTTTTATGCACGTCTCTGTATTGCGCAGACCAAAGATCTGCTGCTGGTGAGTTCTTCTTTCTTGCTCTCTGTGATGATCTTCTGAGACTAAGAGCTTCTGACCTCGTTCTAGCGATTTCGTCATTCCACCAATACGCTGGACGCTTATGATGTCGCGATCCCTTGCGCGGCATAGATGCATCACAGGCTCTGTGAATGAGACTCATCGTCTCTTTTACGAGAACCTCTGCAGCGTCGGCGTTTCCGGTGGCAGTTGTCGCGTCCGGTAGATAGTCTGATCCCTTGCTGCAGTACTTGGACAAGTTTCTCAGAGTCCAGCTTGGCAACGTTCCATCTGACTGGTCTAGCGACATTTCGCCTCGATGATTGGGATCCATCATGGATTTGAAATGTGATGTACTGGTGGTCACTTCCATTGTATGTCTCCAGCACCTTCCAATCTGACACTTTACGTGAAAGATTTTCTGATGCGAAGGATACGTCAGGAATCGTACCGCTAGCTCCTCGTCTGAATGTTGGAGTGCTTCCGGTGTTTAGCACTGTTAGGCCGAGTCTGTCTGCCATCTCCCATGATGTATCCTCCTTTGCTGTCCTGCAGTGGCATTCCCCACTCTAACGCTTTCGCGTTAAAGTCTCCTGCGACGACGACGTCACCTTCCATTCTTCGGACAGAGTCTTCCAGCAGATCCAGACGGCGCCTAAACGTGTCTGCTGTTGAGTTTGGTGTAAAATAACAGCTCACGTATGTAACGTTTCTGCTTTTAACCCATACGAAGCCTTCTTCAGCTCCATTTGCGTCTTCTCTGATGGTCTTTGGGTCTACGTAAATCGCAGCAGTGCCAAGCTTGTCTCTAAACCAGGTCTTAACGGTCCAGTTTGTGTACTGCTCGCTTATCAAGAGCACATCAGCCTTTGTTTCCGAATTTGATTTGGGTCAAAAGGCTGTTGGCTAGGTCGCTTCTGTGTAAGTTGGCTTGGAGGACCGTTACGCGGCCCATCATTAGCGTTGCCTTTTGAATCGGTCTGAGGTCTCGCGAAAGACTTTGCACTGACCTGACCCAGGGATATGTTTTCGCTCTGCAGGTTCTACTTCGCGCTCAGTACATAGTATGCACTGAGTGTCAGTAGCCTTACAGGCCGATCCCTTATGGCCATCTTTGCCACACTTGTAGCACATCTTGCTACGGTCAGGTCCTCGGCAGTCACGCGCCTGATGACCGTAGTTCAGGCACCTGAAACAGCGCTGAACCCGTTGCCAACTTCTGATACGGCAGTTAGTGTAGCCGATTTTTACTCTGGTTTGAGAGAGCAGGAACGATGCCTGGTCTTGTTCCATCTCTACGATGGCCAAGCGAAGCTCTCTGCTGTTGGGGTTCGTCAGCGAGACGCTAAACTCGCCCAGGTCCTTATTTGCTTGTGTGAAAACAGCTTTTACTGCTGTCTTCACTTCATCCACCGTTGCGAGGCAGTCTATATCTCTGATTTCGACTGCTTCTTTGGGGATGATCTCCTTAATTTTGCCTGTTCCACCAACCGTTCTTTTCAAAAAGTCACTGAAGGTCTCAAGTTCCTTGGTGTTGCCCAACTCAATCAGGACATCTCCGGTCCTGGTTTTTCTGATCCTTTTGATGTTACTTGTCGGGCTGTTCTGGATGAGCTCCTGCCGGATGTTCTGCAGGACCTCACTGTAAGTCTTACCTTCTTCTGGTCTTATAAGGACGGCGGCAGAACGCTTCTTCGTCTTTCTCCTCCTTTTCTTCTTCTTTTTTGGCAGCTGCTGGCGCAGGCTGCTCCGTCACTTTGCCGATGTTCTGGCCGTTGGTGGTTTGGAGTTAGGCTGCTGTGATCGCTGCTGTTGTTGTTGCGTTTGTTGCCGCTGCTGCTGTGTTTGTTGTTCCAGCTGCAGCTTCTTTTTGTTTCTTTGCAGCCTTAACATCCTTGCGACTTTGGACAGTCACAAAAGAAGTCGTCTGCGTCTTCCTCAGCTCTGCCCTTCTTAAGAAGAGCTCGCGGATCAGGAATTGTTTCCTGATTCCGACTCTTCCCAGCGAGTCTTCTTCTCTGGGCGCTTAGCTGCAGCGCTTGCCTGAAGCGTCTCGGTCACTTCCATCTGTTCAGTGACCGTTCTTGCTTCGCGCAAGCGAGAAAACTCCCTTTTCAGAGCTTCTACGTGCTCAATCAATTCTGGCAGGTTATCTTTCACTTTCGAGTTCATGTTAGGCATGGACCTAACAGCTGCCTGCATGAGCAAAAAGATCTCATTCATTCTTTGAGATCTTTCTTCAATTGTCAAGCAGGTGATCTCTACCCCTGTATTCTTTAGGGGATCAGCCTGCGACATCTGGCCTTCGGTATTGTTTTGGCTATTACTAGCCGCTCCTGATTGGTTTTTGTTTTGTGTTGTAGAATTTACCATATTAAAACGTGTACTTGGTTTAAGACGGTTCGCCCATCATGGGAGCTCCAGGCGCAGTGGAGCCACTATCCCCGCCTGTAAGGTGCCCTAGTTAAGGATGCCGCAGCCGAGAAGCGGTTTTCGGGTGGTCAACCCTAGCGACACCAAGTGATTCTAAGAAAGATGTTACGGGTTAGGCCCGCGCCATGTTGATGCTAAAGGTTTTACGTCATCCGTATTGAGTGGGCGACGTCAGTACCGTGCTGCGCCTGGCCCTAAACTTCAGGCTGGACGTTCCCGCAGTTCTCCTGCGCGGACTCGGTATAAGGAAATACTGACCAGGTAATCCTTCACACCTGCGCCTGTACGAACCAACTTCAACCCCTTCATTGGCTCTGGTTACGTTAGTAGAAGTACGTAACAGTTCCTAACCAACATGTGGTTTCACGGGACCTTTGCCCGTCACGACTTTCGCCGGAGGGGACTAACGTTTACCCTTATTACTAAACAGAGGTCAGCAAGTCACTATCAATGTACAACTCCTGTAGTCTGACGGGAATATCCATTGGTCGACAGCCGCAGCTCATTCATACATCCACTCATACTGTGTTGCTTTCTTAGTACACGTAAATACGAACAATAAATTTCCAATGGGTTGGCAGTTTCGTGAAGCGAAAGTGCCTGCACGCGATCATCGAGATATCCTTGACGACCATCGCTAAGGATTGCACAGCGATATGTGGATCGTTGCTTAAGCCTCCGCCCCGCCACCACATCGTAGGTGGACACTTCAAGGTCAACAACATGCGGAGGAATAATAATAATAATAATAATA
>JAFFSR010000080.1:260000-261928 GCA_017163975.1 Anastatus disparis
TTTTCGTTACAATCATCCAATATGATTTTTAGTTTAGTTTTTTTATTTCAAATTATATTTAAATAAAAATATAAATAATTTGTTCTTTATTATTTTTTAAATAAAAACTAACACATAAATTGTTTTGATTTTGTTGTAAAATATAAAACAAAATAGGTTTAAGATTTAAAAATTGAGAAATTTTACAATTTATAGATTTTTAAATTTTGTACTTACTTCAAGTAATGGACTCTAAGTTTAGAAATAAATTTTTACTACCTCAACAGAAATGGCTACTTTATTAGCTCGAAAAGCGGGCGAAAGATCTTTATTTCTGATTTTTCTATAACACGATAATATGTATCTTTACGAATTTTAAAAATAAAGTATTTTACATAAATTTGGGTATAGATAGATAAAAAGAAAATGGTTTAGAATACCCTGAAAAACATGTTATCAGAGATTTTTTATAGGGGATATATATTTTATTTGGTACTTTCATTAAAGCCATATCACGAAAAAAATAACTATAGTTGGAAATCCAGATTTTGTAACAACTAAAAAATTTAGTTTTGATTTTTTGCAATATAGATATGCCACTAATGATAAAATAAATATTGACGTATTAATCTTATGAAGAATCTGATTATAATTGTTTTAATAAACAAAGGAATAAATTAATTTTTTCTTTTCTTTACAATAATGATCACTTTATTCATTCCAGAAACAATATTACTGACTTCCAAAATTTATCGAGATAAAGTACTTTATTCATGCTAAATTAGAAATTTATAAAATTGAATATATTTTTGAATTTTTAAAAAATATTTTATTAATAAAATATTGATATTTTATTATTAAAAAAACTAATACAAATGATTAGAAAAATATATAATTTTAATCAAAATTGATACATTATAAAATTCATAAAATTGTAGCTATCAATCTTTACTTTCAATTTTTTTATGATTGGACCTGCTTGTAAGTTTGTAAGCTGTCACTGAAATAAAACTATACGATTCGAGAACAAAATCAACTTTTTCCTCAAGAATTCACTTCACCCACTTCACTTATTAACTTTGGTCACAAACTTCATCCTTGGAAGAAATATGGACTTTACAACCTCATTATATTAAATTTTCAAAATAAATTAATTCTCTTTTTTGATGAAATTAGTCAATTATTAAATGAAATTATGTTTGAAGAACAAATCATTTCATAACTACATTAACTATTAGCTTCTTCTCTATAGTCTATATGGTTCTTTCCATTGTTAGATATGAAACTATAAAAATGTAAAACTATTGGCCATTTCAGCCTTAAAGGATATATACATACTTCAACCTGAGAAATAAAAATACAGTTTTTTTAATTAAAACTATTGACCATTTCACCTTTAAGAGGTATATACATACTTCAACCTGAGAAATAAAATACAGTTTTTAATTAATGTTTGTTAATTTTAAAATATTTAAAACACTGCTTAAAGTAGACATAAATACCTTTATTTAAAGTCCTATTGAACTTAGTTTATTTCAGTCATACTCCCACTGATGAAAGAACCATAATTCAGACCGAAGATCTTCTGATGACCTAATGAACTAATCTTCACCAAATGGATTTGGCTTCAGTATAATTTAATTCTTGCATGAATATAAAAAATCCAAAATTAAGGTAAAAATTAGGGTCATCAAAACCTTATGGTTCAGGAATTATGGAATTGAAGGTTCATCGAGTGATCATGAGAGTATGACTGAGTAAAATAAGTCCAATACAGCTTGAAATAAAGGTATTTATGTCTACTTTACAATATTTTAAATATTTTAAATTAATTTGAACATTAACTAAAACTGTATTTATTCTTCAGGTTCCCACATATTTATACCCTCTTAAAATATTCAAAGCAAAATAAGAATCATAAACATTATCTAAATTGTTTCATTAATTTA